>VZQC01002834.1:1660854-1682599 GCA_009823505.1 Rhizomys pruinosus
GGGTCCTTTACTCTCTGATCCATCCTGGAGCTGGGTCCTTTACTCTCTGATCCATCCTGGAGCTGGGTCCTTTACTCTCTGATCCATCCAGGAGCTGGGTCCTTTACTCTCTGATCCATCCTGGAGCTGGGTCCTTTACTATCTGATCCATCCTGGAGCCGTGTCCTTACTCTCTGATCCACCCTGGAGCCGGGTCCTTTACTCTCTGATCCATCCAGAAGCTGGGTCCTTTGCTCTCTGATCCATCCTGAGCCTGGTCCTTTACTCTCACATCCATCCTGGAGCAGTTTCCTTTACTCTCTGATCCATCCAGGAGCTGGGTCCTTTACTCTCTGTTCCATCCTGGAGCTGGGTCCTTTACTATCTGATCCATCCTGGAGCCGGGTCCTTTACTCTCTGATCCATCCTGGAGCCTGGTCCTTTACTCTCTGATCCATCCTGGAGCTGGGTCCTTTGCTCTCTGATCCATCCTGGAGCTGGGTCCTTTGCTCTCTGATCCATCCTGGAGCCTGGTCCTTTACTCTCTGATCCATCCTGGAGCCTGGTCCTTTACTCTCTGATCCATCCTGGAGCCTGGTCCTTTACTCTCTGATCCATCCTGGAGTACGGTTTTTTACTCCCTCATCCATCCTGGAGCAAGGTCCTTCACTTTCTGACCCCTCCTGCAGCTGGTCCTTTACTCAAAAACAGAATTTTCAAATGGAAAGGTATTCCAATTTTTCTTATAATATCAAGAAAGGAATTGAACAATTTAAAAACTCATAGCTCAAATAGTGAACACATTTAATTTTGAAAGTGTAATTACAATAGCGTTTTAAAATATTTCAACTTGTAAGACCAGTGTTTCCAAGGACTAGCATTTTTGGCTGAATAGTATAAGAGAATAGAATTAAGGAGGCCTTTGATCTTGTAGCATCTAAATCTGGAAAGTCATTGAGTGATGGCAATAGAGAATATTGAATCGATATGGTTTTGTCTTTGAAAATGTTTGAAAAAGGGAGCACTAGGGCTGGAGAGATGGCCTAGCATTTAAGAGTGCCGACTGCTCTTGCAGAGGACCCGAGATCGATCCCCAGCACCCACATGGCGGCCGAGAGCAGTCTGAAACTCCAATTCCAGGAGAACTCCAGTTCCAGGGGAATCTGACACCCTCTTCTGACCTCCGCGGCATTGCACGACATGGGTGCATAAACTTGCATGCAGACAGTACATTCATACACATACAGAAATAAATAAAATTAATAAAAAATATTTTAAAAAAGAAAAAGGGAGCACTAAGTAAAATGCACAACAGAATACCTTTAAGTATACTTGAATATTTATACAATCCCATAACCCCCTTAAGAAGACCCTTGGTGGAGCATTATTTGGTCTGAAACTATCAAATACACTTTAGCACATGTAGGGAGAGTATTTTTCTCAGTAAAAATGCTATGGTCAACAGGGAATAGTCAATGAAAGCTGTCAAAGATGTCAAAGTTATTAACTATTTTGAAGGCAATTTTAAGGAAAATTGTAGCAATCCTGTGGGGAAAAATAATAAAATCAGAGGCCGAACAGAGGATTTTCAGGGCAGTGACCACATGTTGATGTTATGACAAATATACATCACTGAAGATTTATCCAAGCTCATGAAACACACCCCACTGAGATTAAGAGCCAGTGTGAACTCCAGACTGGGGTGTGTCAGTCCAGTTCATTAGTTAAGAACACATCCTGTACCTGGCAAGGGGTGGAAATATTGCGTGACGACAGAAGGCATATGGAAAAATCTCTAAATTCACTCAAAAATCACTAACACAAAACTGCTGGAGAGTAGTCTACAGAATAATATTTTCAAAGTATTCATAGTGTCACGATATTAGATCTATATATAGCTTTGAGCGATTATATTATATACATAAATACAAAAACTCATTCTCCTTTTACTGATTTTTAATATTCAGGAAATCAACATAATAGGATTTTTAACTTTCTGTAGATTAAAATTATTCTAAAATTTTAGATTTTTGAAGAAAAATTTGAATCAAATTCTTTAAAAGTCAATCAGTGTTTAACAGTAATGTGGGACCAGGGTACTAGCCCAGCCCCAGAGCCGCCAGCAACACTGTGACCATGCAGTCCTGCTGTATGTGACCAACTAGAATCCTCCCGGTGTGGACTGCTGAGACTTTGAACTCAGATTACATCTAAGAGGGACAAAGCCAGACACACAAGCCAGTGTCTAGGAGCACCTTTCCTGCTTTGATAGCGATTTCGAGTAAGTACAACTTTAGTCAAATTTTAAAAAGAACGTTCTTTTAAAATCTGCTACTTTGGATCAGCTTTTGTAGCCTGTCCTTGTTCTTCTGATCCAATTGTAAGTTTTTATATAATCACATAAGCCCTGTAGAGATGGGGTATAGGTGAAAGACATAAATCCTCATTTTCCGTAAAGAAATCCTTATTTGGTAATCGTGTCTACACATTTTGGAAAGGATTAACAGACAGCATTACAGTGCATAAATATGGAAATAAAGAACAAAAGAAAATGTTAAATGGTTCGGAGCAGGGAAAGACGAGAGGACAAAAAAATTAGTAAAGAAATTTTTTATATTTGAATTTTTAAGCTTATGAATATAAACTTTTTTTTTTTTACTTCTAAACGGTAAATCAAGCCTGTTTGGGTTTGTTTTTATTGTTGTTATAACAATGAATCTGAGTACTCCAGCGCCAGGAAGGGGCTCACTGTGGAATCGTACTCGCTGTACAAGGCTGGCCATTTGAGTTCCATCCACCTTTCGAACCTACAGTGAGGCCTAACAACTCTCAGAATCCGTCCTCTGGCCTTGCCTGCACTCACATGAGCACATTCATACATACGTATACAGCAAAGTTAACTTGCTCGTAAATCCTAGTTTTCCCAGGCTTCTAGTCTGATTTCCTAATTCCCCGCACGAGGACTTGCTAACCCGGGATGTTCTGAGGACCACGCTGACTGCTTGGACCGTGCTGGAGTTGCTAAAAGTGTTTCTGGTGGGTTTCGTTCGTACTTTTGGAAAAGTAATGAGCTGGTTCATTTTCTTTTGTCCCTCCTCACATCACACTCTGGTAAAAAAAAAAAAAAAAAAAAAAAAAAAAAAAAAGACGACCTCCTACTGTGACTATGGGAGGCATAGAGGAAGAAGCATCAAGATTAACCTGGAGGAAGGCTTTGGAGAGGAGGACCTGAAACGCCTCTCCTTGTGGCTGCACCTAACAAAACAGAGCATGTGCGAGCCAGGGCACAGCGCTGGAGGTAGGTTCCAAGTAGATGACCTGTCAAGGATCAGAACTCAGTAGCACAGAGCTTTTGAGTCTGGGTCCTGTCCCTACCTGTATCCACTGCATCCTCCACGGTGCCTTTCTCTTTGTTAATGAACTCTTTCTTGCATAGCCATGAGTCCCTGGTCCAGTTTCTTTGTTCCCGGACACAAGAACCTGGAAATCTCAGTAGATGCTCTGTGGACTCTGATCTGCACCTGTACCTCGCCCCCTGGACACTCTTCTCACTAAAGTAAACAGACGTGGGACCCACCCTTTTCCCATTTCCCACGTAGACACACTGATTCCAGAAACATTCTTATAAATCAAGATCCTGGCTGGTGGAAATTCTGGAATACAATAAAGAAAGGTGGGCATGAAGATTAAGATTGTATTTGCTAGTCACAGCCACCTTCCATCTCCTTCCTTCAGTTTCTAAGCTAAGGAGTTTGAAATACGGAGTAGTAATAGTTTAGCCCACAGTTCCCTGCAATCTGTTTTCTATACTCTGTTACTGAAGTGTATGTCATAGTCTGTTTTTAATTCACTGGGACTTGGATTGGATTTCTGTGACTTGCCAGTTCTTAGTATTCAGATAGTCCACTCGTTCTGTCAAGATGTTGGAGGTGAGTCTCTGATAGTGATGGGCTAGGCTGCCTCTTGATTGCTACCACTGTGTTCCCTTTTATTTGTGCTCAGACTTTGGATCCTTCTGTTTCCAAAAACAGATTTGATAACCCGTGAAAGACAGGCAATTTCATGTTGAGATTGCTTAAGAGAATCAGTATGGGATCTGGATAGAATTTCACAAAAGATCGGGTTTTTTAAAAAAAGGGAGGGGGAAGTTAAAATTGAGGCCAATTATCCATGTGCCTCCTGCTCCTCCTCCTGCAAGAGTAAGTGACTGATTATAATCATGGCTACAGTCACCAAGGGCTACAGTGGACTCAGATAGGCATGGCTTTAAGTGCTCTTTCTGTCTTATCTCAACTGGATCCTCATCACATCCGTAGGTGGTATTTCCTTTCCATGGGATTAAGTAAAAGAATGCTTTAAAAGGGCTTAAGACAGTGCCTGACATAAAGAAACATTAGCTTGTCATCACTACTGACCATCAATAAGTTCCTTCAGTATGCTGTAATTATTAAGCTGAGTCTCTGAGAATCCTGCCAGATCATGGTAGACTATCTCCACTTGGGGGAAGAATGCAAGAGTGTGTTATAGTTTGAATGGAAACTGTCCCCACAGGTTAATGCATTTGAGCACCTGGGTCACCAGGTGCTGTTTTGGGAGATGGTAGGAATTTTGGGAGATAGAGCCTAGTTAGAAGAAGTGGGTCCCTAGGGAAGGGGAGTTTAAGGTTACAGCCCAGCCCTGCATCCTGCTCCATCTCTACTTCCTGATCCGTCCAGATAAGAGCAAACTGTCACGGCCACGGCAATAAGCTATTCCTATCACAATGCTTTACACCATGAACTGTATCCTTTTAAGTCATCAGCCAAAATATACTTTTTTCTTTTAAGTTGCTTTAGCTAGGATTTTATCACAGGGAGGAGGAAAGCAAAGGAACACAGGTGGAGTAGTAAACTCTTTGAGAGTTGAAATAGACATTCATCTTTTTAAAATTATTTTTTATTGTTATTAAACTTTTTCCATACATCATACATCATTTCTCAATTGAATTTAGAGTCACTTCCCTTTCCATGCCCCCCACCCCACCTGAGTTCCTGTACTCTGCCATACATGTCTTGCCTGATGTTTAAGTGAGGGGAGGCTCCCATCAATGTGTTGCTACAGAAATTAGCAGAGACAAGTGTCCAGTTTACATGTAAAATGTAACCTTTAATCCTAGCACTTGGGAGGCAGAGGCAGGTGGATCTTTGTGAGTTTGAGGCCAGCCTGGGTCTACAGAGTGAGTTCCAGGACAGCTGGGGCTACAGGGAGACCCTGTCTCAAAAAGACCAAAAAAAAAAAAAAAAGTAAAATGTAAGCTTTATTTAAGACCTTCCATTTTGAAAATTAAGTTGTCTTAAATTAGAAATTAAAAATTTAAATAGTAGAATCCCAAGTGACTACGGGGCCTGACAAAGAGGAAGGAGACCACATCAAAGGCTTTAGAATTAGACATGGGAGCTGGGGTGAAAACATTGCATCACCTTGGAAAATCAGCCAAGGCTAGCCTCAGACTCCTAGTGATCCTCCTGTTTCTGCTTCAGTGTTAGCAGGTGTAAACCACCGGTTGGCTAAAATCAGTTCTCACTTGTACATTTTTTGCCACTGTAAGATAAGGTGCTTGACTGGCATCATCGTGGGTTTATACATTTGATGTGCTTGGAACCTAGCACTGGTTGAATAACAGTTATGATGGATGATAACAAAAAGGTCTTTGAGAACCAGAAGCATCCGGGATTGCATAAACTTTACACCGCAGAGGAGCCATTTTAAAACTATGAAAGCTCAAAGGTTTTCCTCTTCTTGTCAAAACTCTGGCATATCCAACCCCTTCTATATTCACAAAACGGCTCAGAGAAATGGCGTCCTAGACAGAGTAGGGTGGAGAGACAGATTAGGTGTTCCTCACAGGCAATGTTTCACAGGTGATGCTTGCATCTAGGATATCCCACATAACACAGTAGGTACCAAAAATAAACAGATCCATGCAGAAGCAGAAGCAGATTCAGCAAAAGCCTCATTCACGATAGGAGGCAGGCAGCAATTCAGCCTTCAAACCTCAGAGAGATGCAGAAGTCAATGATGGAAGCTCCATGGAACCCAACAATTAGTTGTGGAGTAGAAACAGCTCAGTCCATTAAAAGATCCAGATTCCACAGGGCAAAGAAATGATCAGCCTCTCTCAGTGAGGAGAAATTGGATGTTAATGTCAAACCCCCATTTTATCATCTGTAACATTACTAATTTGAGCTGCTTCCTACTCTCATTCCATGGTATATGCAGTTATTCTCAGTTATTTATTTCATTAAGAAGAGATGGCTCAGTGGTTAAGAACACTGACTGCTCTTGCAGTGGACCTGGCTTTAATTCCCAGCACCTACATGGCAGCAAATAACCATCTGTAACTCCAGTTTCAGGAGATCTGATGCCCTCTTCTGGCCTCCATGGGTACTGCATGACATGGGGTGCACTTACAGACATGCAGGCAATAAATACACTCATACATGAAAAATAAAAATAATAAATGAAATATTTTTAAAACCTCTTTTAAAAGAGGCTGAGGAGATGGTCCAGTAGGTAAAGCACTTGATGCAAGCATGAAGACCCATGTTCAAATCCTCAGAACCTACATAAGGTTGGATGCAGTAGTGGACATCTATAATCCAGTACTACTATGGTGAGATGGGAGACACAGGTGGGAGATCCCTGAGAACTCAGTAGCATGACATATGTGGTCATGAACAGAAAGAGACCCTGACTCAAACAAGGTGGAGAGAACCAACATTTGAGGTTGCCTTCTGACTTTTGTGCATGTATACCCTGTGACATGCATGTGCCCACACTCACACACCCAGAAGCATGTGTGAGCACACACACACACACACACACACACACAAAAACATACACACACACACACACACACACATCTTAGATGCTATTAATCACACCTGGAGTCAGTTAACCTCCAATGGACAGTTTTAATGACAGAGCCAGGATGGGTAGAAGAGGCTGGTAAGACCCACCGTTTAGCAAAGCCCTGTCAAATACTGTCTGGACAAGCTCACACAATTTGATCTCACAGCCATTTGCTTGTCTGACATCGCCCTTTCATTCTGTGATTATCTTACCCAATTTGCTGATGGTAGAACTGTGCATCTTTGAAACTGAAGTTAAATCTCCAAGTTCTCAGAATTTATGCCTGAGAAAAAAAGCTAGACCAAGTCAAGTAAAACCAAATCCCAGGATTTCTCTTTTGCACATGGCCCTCTGAGAACTACTTGCAAACAATATGGTGTGTTTATTTTCTTCTGGTTTCCAAATATTGCATTTAAAAATCCAATTAGGATTCAGGTTTACTCTATGTTCAATATTGGATCACTGAGTTTGAAAACCTCGTGACATTTCTAAGGCCACGAGAACTATATACAGTTTAAGAGGAAAATCAGTTAGAATGGAAATGATGGATGCTTTGAATAGGTTCACTTTTTAAAATATTCATTTCATACAAGCAGAGTTTTAGAATTATTGTGTTGCTGGCACAATGCAGAAAATATCAATAACCCTCTGGCATGGAATTAGAACTGAAATTTAAACCAAGCTTAGCCTGAAAGTTTCCTTGTTTAACATTTATTGGAGTAACCATACTCAGTTACATGCTGAAGACTGCAACTTATTTTGTTAAGTCCATACACACAGACACTTGCACACACACACTAACACATCATATTCTCATAGACAGGCTCAGAGATGTTAGTGTAATATAGATTTCACACACACACACACACACACCATATACCAGGAGATATATATATATATCTCCCTTTCTGTTGATCATTAAGGAGACATTTTAGTCACAGATAGTGGGACCTGTAGCATTTTCAAAGATGTGAATTAGAGTCCTTCCTGTGCTCCACTACCCCAGGCAGTATTTATCATATCTTTTGTTTACCTTTGTACGACTCCCAGAGAGGAGGAAGAGGCTGATTTGCTTGGGCTGGCACTTTTCCACACTGGATGGATGTTTTGAATATAACTGCTTCAGAAAGGTGGAGTGGGTTTCACTTCATCCTTTCCCCAGTGGTGTTGTGGCCATGTCAGCCCCTGCCGAGTAGGCTGTGGATCTGATCTTAAATGACTCAATAATCTCACAGGAGGAGAGGGGTTTTGATGTCCTTCCACAGCTTCTTTCCTGTGTTGCTTTGTGTGTGTGTGTGTGTGTGTGTGTGTGTTGTATGTGTGTATATGTATGTGTGATGCATGTGTATATGCATGTGTTTATATGTATGTGTGTGTGCGTGCACTGTGAATGTGTGTTCAGAGGCCAGAGGTTGATATCAGGTGTCCTCCTCTTTCACACTCTACTTTTTCTTTTTTTAAAAATTTTTATTTATTTTTTATGTGTATGAATGTACTGTCTGCATATAGGTTTGTGCACACATGTCATGCAATGCTGTGGAGGAGAAAAAGGAGTCGGATTCCCCTGGAACTGGGGTTAAAGATGGTTCTCAGCAGCCATGTGGGTGCTGGGGATAGAACCCGGGTCCTCTGCAACAACAGTTGGCACTCTTAACCACTAGGCCATCTCTCCAGCCCTATTTTTTCTTTTTGAGGCAGAATCTCTCAATGAACCTGGAGCTTTTTACATAGGTGCTTTTTACATAGGTGCTTTCTACATAGGTGCTTTTTACATAGGTGCTAAGGGATCCGAACTCTGACCCTCATCCTTGTATATCAAGCACTTTACCCACTGAGTAAGCTCTGAGATGTTGTTCATTCATCCATTCATTTTTTTTTTTTGGAGTGCTGGGGATCAAACCCAGAGCCCTGTGCATGTTAGACAAGTGCGGTTCCACTGAGAAGCACCACAGCCCCACCTAACTCCTTACCCCTAGCTGCCTTTTGGCAACCCTAGTGGAACAACTGCTTCAAATTGCTTACTGAATTTTCCAGTGAGGAGAGATGCTGGGGAATGATTGAATGTCATTCCTATCATTTTATGGAAATGGAATCAGAGGGAAGTGACATTCTTTTCCCAAAAGCCACACAATGGGTGATGATGATGGAAACCCAGAATCAAGTCTGCCCACCTCTGCTGCAAACCCAGCCTTCCTTGCCCAGGCCAATAAATGAGTGAACTACAATGGCCACTGAATTAAGCAGTTGTTTTGAGTGAAGTAGTGTAGTAAGGTTGAGATGCTGCAGCTGAGGCTCATTTTTCAGGTGAGCTGAAGCACTGATGGACAGACTGGAAGCTGATTGTGAGTCTCGGGTTTAATTCTTTGCAGATTCCTTGGACTGCCCTTCTATTCAGCTAGAAAACAAAATAATGAGCCCCAGGATATTTTGCTTATCAAAAAATATAGAATTGGTAAACCTGGTGTGGTAGCTCAGTTGGTAAAGTACTTGCCTACTAAGAGACCTTAAGTTAAATCCACGGAACCACCAAAATAAATAAATAAATAAATTTAGGTGGGTGTGGTAGTGTGTGTCTGTAGTCCCAGTACCAGAGATGTAATTTAAGGTCATGCTTGGCTACATAGCAAGTTCAAGGCTAGCCTGGGCTACATGAGACCCTGTCTCAAAAAAAAAAATCATGCAATTAGGCATGCCATATAAAATGTATGGTCCTGGGGCTGGAGAGATGGCTTAGCGGTTAAGAGTGCTGAATGCTCTTACAGAGGACCCGGGTTCAATCCCCAGCACCCACATGGCAGCTGAGAACCATCTGTAACTCCAATTCCAGGAGAACTCCAGTTCTAGGGGAATCCGACACCCTCTTCTGACCTCCGCGGCATTGCATGACACGGGTGCACACACCTACATGCAGACAGTACATTCACACACATAAATAAATAAATAAAATATTTTAAAAAAATAAAAAAAATAAAATGTATGGTCCTGAGAGATTATAAGAATTGTGCCATTTGTACCCTTACAGTCAAAGATGACTTTATTATTTAGCACAGAATTGCTAAATGGAATACTGATTTTTTTTTAAACACCAAGAAATAAAAACCACTAAAAAACCACTACAGAGAATGTGAGAACATCCACATCATACAAAATGCTGGGCTCTGAATAATACTAAAAGCTATATGGGAAGAACAGTAGGAGACAGGTGTTACCAATGGGAAATGGGCAAAATGGAGACATTTAAGTGGGAAGGGAGAGGGAGAGTGATGCAAGGAACTAGGGTAAAGGGGAAAAAGGAGCTCATGAGAAGGGGAACCATAGGAGACAGGTATTGTCAAGGGAGAAATGGGGGAAGTGGGGATACTTTAACAAGGGAGGGGAGAGAGAGAGAGAGAGAGAGAGAGAGAGAGAGAGAGAGAGAGAGAGAAGAGAGAGAGAGAAGAGAGAGAGAAT
This sequence comes from Rhizomys pruinosus, assembly GCA_009823505.1. Taxonomy (NCBI): domain Eukaryota; kingdom Metazoa; phylum Chordata; class Mammalia; order Rodentia; family Spalacidae; genus Rhizomys; species Rhizomys pruinosus. The sequence goes on from VZQC01002834.1 coordinate 1,671,175, forward strand.
GCTTAGCTGGTGTCCAAAACCAGAGAGAAACATACAAGTTGAAAAACCTACTGAAAACTACACATATCTCTGCATGAGCCTGTGTATACAGCTGAAGGCTATTTAACAAGAATCAGCTGTGAACAGGAGAAAGCGCCCCCTTAGAGCTATTGGCCAGGGTAGTCCATGAGACTCCTCAAATTTACACAGGCTATTGCCACTGCCCTTGATTTCCTCCAAGAACTTGAGGGTAAGACCCTAGTGCTGAAGACAGGACATACTTCAGACACAGGCTTAGAGCAATGGAGCCAGAACTGACCTGGAAGCCTCCTCCCTGAAGGCTAGCTAGCTCTCATAGTTTTGGTGGACACCATGCAAGACCCTAAGGAAGAACGTCAATCAATGATCCAACCTCAGCTTTAAAGCCAAATAACTACAACAATGCCCAGGACAGAAAACTATATTGGAGTGATAGTGGCACTTTTATCTTGGGGGTAATTAATGGCTACCTAATGGAACTTAAGCCCACTCAGTGGGAGGAAACTCATGTGTGGGTATTGTAACACAGCCAAATACACATGGCTAGAGAGGTCATAGATCTTAAGAGAAAACCCCAAGGGCTGTCATATCCCTAAACAAACATAATTTCTTACTATGTGAAAAATATTGATCCTTATGTTTATAGACAAGTATCCCAGTAATCACTCATGAAAGATGCTTCTTTGGAAACAGAGATTATTGCGGAGGTCCACAACTGGTCACACCCCAGAGATTGTCTGTGAATGGCCCAATCTTAAGTGACACATCTACATTGGAACCTCTACCCCTCAGGCTCATGGAAAACAGTGAAACAAGGGGTAGAGAGAATACTAATGAGTCTCTCAACTCTCATCAACAAAGCTCCCTCATGCAACAGAGTCATGAACACAAAAGGACACAAATGGCCAAAGTGTAGATAGAGTCTGCAGAGTGTGGGTCCTTGGATAGGACTCCTATATTAAACTTCACCCACCCAGGGGTCAGAGACCATTCTGGAAGAGGGGATAGAAAGATTGTAAGAGCCAGAGGAAGAGGTGCATGACCTATGGCTTTGGGGACTGTGCTCATATGAGCTTACAGCAATGGCGACAGCATGCACAAGACCCAGCAGACTGAAGAAGACAGAAACCCAGCATAGAACTATAGAAATAAGCAGCAGGCCCCAATCGTAGCCAGGGAAGGCAGCTGGATGAGGAAGAGGTGATCTTCTGAAAGGGAGGAACTCTGGTTAGGCTGACTAGACCTCAGTGGATGAACTTGCACTGCAGGACAACTGGGAACACAAGCTTGCCTTGATAGGCCTTAACTCAAATGACAGAATGCATTAAATCCAGGGAGGGGGCTATGGAAGGTGCCAAAGAGGGAGGGGTATGAAGACCAAAAAGATGTTCTGTATGAAATACACAAAAATTCAATAAAACTTTACAAAAACAAATATAAACCTAAATGGATACAGACTCACGGAATTCAAAAAGAAAGTAATAAAATCCACCTTAAAATTTTTCTTTGTTTTTTAGGTTAATTCCAAAACATGTTTAGGGATTCACATTTTGCTAAGTGAAGTAGCACAGTCCCAGAAAAACAAACAATGTATTGTGTCCCTCATTTGTGGATCCTACCACCAAATCCCTATTTTTGAAAAAAAGAAAACCAATTTTTTATTGAGGTTTTGTGTATTTCATACAAGATTTCCTAATCAAATCTAAACCCACCCCCCTCCCCGCCCCATCCCAACAGAGTTCGTTGATCCTGCCGTACGTGACTTTCATCTTTTTCTTGGTCTTTTTTGACCTATAGTTTATTTTAGATGTCACAATTTTGATATACATGTGACAAATCCCTATTTCTTTTTTAGTGCTTTTATTGATGCTTTGTGTATTTCAGACATCATTTTTCAATTCAGTTCATGCATAATCCCCTTTCCCTTCCTCCCACCCGAGCCCAGATCATGCATTCTGCCATAACTGTCCTGCATCTTTCAGTCTTTTTTTTTATGCTTAGGAATTCACATTTTCCTCCTTTAATTTTATATTACTCCAAAATATGGATATATACTCTCCACCCATATATAGTAATTACAGAATCTGAAAATAAGTGGTGGGTGGATTCTAGAGCCCATTGAGAGGTTCACATTATAACAACATAGTTGCTTTTAGATAAACAGAAATATATAACAATAATGTTGTTCGACTTTCCTTTCATCTGGGGGTTTGGTGTTAGCATCCACAAATAAGGGAAACCATTCACTGTTTGTTTTCTGAGACTGTGTTACTTCACTCAGCATAATGGCTTCAAGCTCCATCCATTTACCTGCAAAGTTCATAATGCCATCTTTCTTTACTGCTGAATAGTACTCCATTGTGTAGATGTACCACATTTTTGTCATTCACTCGTCTGTTGAAGGGCATTTGGGTTGGCTCCACCTCTTGACTATTGTGAAGAGAGCTGCAATAAACATGGATGCGCATGTATCTTTGCGGTAGGATGAGTCTTTGGGGTATATACCCAGGAGTGGTATGACTAGGTCAGGTGGTAGTTTCATTCTGAGTCTTTTAAGAGTTTTCCTCACACGATTAAGAGTTTTAGTAAAGTAGCGGGATACAAAATTAACCTAGAAAAATCAGTAGCCTTTATTTACACCAACAATAAACAAGTGGAGAAGGAATATAAGAAAACATTCGCACTCACAATAGCCTCAAAAACAATAAGATACCTGGGAATAAACCTAACCAAAGACACCAAAGACCTCTACAACAAAAATTTTCAAACACATCCCAGGGCAAAAAATGTACCAGGAAATCAGCCACTGGCCATCATTATAAAATATCTAATAGTTTTCTTTCAGTTGTCAGATAAAGGAATTTGTGTCAACAAAGATGGGAGATTGGGTGAAAAGCTTGACGTGTTTTCCTGTAGTTCCTGGGAAAAATTCATAAGAAGTTATGAAATATTCTTCATTCATGGGCAAAGGAAGGTGAGAGAGTGAAATTGATTAAACAAAGATATTTACAAAAGGGAGCAAAATGTTGCAAAGAGTTGTATCAGTGTGTTGGCCATGAAAGTCTGTGTGGTCCCTTTCATTCTCCAGTTACAGCTGTGCTGATTGGGTTACTGTTTAAGCTGCAAGTTCTTCCCCTGTTCACTGCCAAGTTCCTGTTAGGGTTGCGTTTTTGGCTTCAGAAGTACCTCTAATGAACCATTTATAGTATTTTTTAAAGAGTGCTCAAAAATTAGGCTGTGACAGTTATCTAAAGCATAATTTGTTATGCTGTTTAATTATTTAATGTGCTGTTTAAAAATTTACACATGGCCTCTGGTTGGTTGGTTGATGGAGTCCCATTAAGGTGGATTTGAAGCTCCTTCAAGACTATAATTATCTACTGAGTCCTTCATGGTTCAGAGTTATAAATTAGTTTGTTCTAATAAAATGCCAGTTCAAAAATGTCAACTTCAATGTTTTAAAGTATTTCTTTAAAATATTACTAAACACTTAGACCATAATAAAAACCTGAGGGGCATTGGATGAAATATTCTGTTAAGGTAAATTTTATTCTTTATTATACTAATTATATTATCTTCTTTATTATACTATTATATATATTCTCAAATACATATAATTTCTAATTCACAAGATAATGGTTCTTTTCTACAAAAATATTTGTACCATCAGCATGGTTTGGATCTTTACAATGATGGAGAGCCATGAGGCAAACCCTGTGTGTGATGGCACTTGGTCTCTTTAATGTCTGTTGAACAACATAACAAAGCCTCACATGGTTGATAACAGAAGAATGAAAGTAAGTGATGAATTTCTTTGGAATTTATTATCAAACTAGGCCTTTCTACCAGGTATGGAATGAGAGGACATTATGCTAAGTGAAATGAGCCAAGCAGGAAGGCCAACATCCACATGCTTTCACTGGTATGGGAAGCCATCACTGTTGAGTTTGTAGAAGTTGATAAGAAGATAGAAGTCACCAGAGGCTTGGAGGAGCACCAAGGTGGATGAGCGTCCTAGGGAAGCTGGGTGGCGAGCATCAGGAGAGCCAGACGGAACAGACGCCAGCATTCCACAGCGCAAGCGTGACTACAGTTTGTGAAAACTTATTATACATCTTGTGGTGGCGCGCACCTTTAGTCCTAGCACTTGGGAGGCAGAGGCACGCGGATCTCTGTGAGTTTGAGGCCAGTCTGGTCTACAGAGTGAGTTCCAGGACAGCTGGAGCTGCAGGGAGACCCTGTCTCAAAAAGACCAAAAAAAAAGAAAAACTAGAAGAGAGGAACTGAAAGACGGTCCAAGCCAACATGAAGAAATAGAGAAAAGTCGAGTTATTCTATCCTCATCACCACTCAGTACACATATTGAACTATTACAGCATCTCATATATATTTCCATCTATTAACATAAGAAATATATTGTTCTTTATTTTATTTTTTAAATTTTATTTATTTTTTATGTGTATGAATGTACTGTCTGCATATAGGTTGGTGCACCTGTGTCGTGCAATGCCTCGGAGGTCAGAAGAGGGTATCGGATTCCCTTGGAACTGGAGTTAAAGATGGTTCTCAGCCACCATGTGGGTGCTGTGGATCGAACCAGGGTCCTCTGCAAGAGCAGTAGGTGCCCTTAACCGCTAGGCCATCTCTCCAGACCATATTGTTCTTCTTATTGCAAAAATAATATCACATTTTATTTTTCAAAGATGACACAAATGCAAATGAGAGAGAGTGGAATGCAGCACAAGTAAACATTTTGGAAGAATACACTGAAGACTTCTGCACTAAAATCACACCTGAAGGCTGCAGGCCATAGCCCAGAGGTAGAATGGTTGCTTAGTATACATGAGGCATTGGTGAGAAAGAGAAAATGGAGAAGGAAGGAAGGAAGAGGAGAGTGAGGAAGGGAGGAAAGGTAGGAGGGAGGAAGAAGAGAGAGAAAGGGGGGAAGGGAAGAAGGAAGGGGGAGCAAGGAAGGAAGAAAGGAAGGAGAGAGTAGAGAGGAGAAGGAAGGGGAGGGGAAGAAAAAAGAAGGGGAGAAGAGGGGAAGGATTGTTGGCTGCCTCAGGGTTACGTCATCAGAAGGTTCTTTAAACTTTGAGACTCAAGAGGTGACAGGAAGGACTGTGATAAGCTGCTGGAGTGACTGGACCGCCTCACTCTGTGGCTAGAAGAGACTTCCAGCTCCAGACACCAGAGATCAGGGCCCCCACCTCAGTGTGGAGTGAATGTGACAGGGCAGAAACTGCAGCATTTTCTGCCCCTGGGCAAGTCCAGAAAGGGGGCAGCATTGGTCACACTCATGCAGCCCCTGGTGTCTAGAGTTTGGGGAACTGCTGAATCTGCCCAATGTTAGAGAGTTGGCAGAAAGCGCTCTGCCTCCGCATTCTGTTTGCTTACAGGATCTGTGCTGACTTCTTAGCTGAAACCAGGAATCTTCTCACATTCGCTGAGCCTCAGAAAAATAAACTTCACCTTATCTCAGTTGTCAGTCTGGCCACCGAAGTTAAGTGTATCCCATACAAGTGTTGCTGGAGGCCCTAGAAGAGGGAGGAGCCACCAGAAGTCAGAAGTCGGAAGTCTTGTAATTGAGGCTGTGCATACCAGCAGTACTTCAGGGCTCCCTGGACTATTGCCATCAGAAGCTGGAGGTTGACTACAGCATGGCGGTGAAGCATCCAGCCCCAGGACCTCAGTGCCATTGCCTGAACCCTGCAGGATTCACGTGTGGGCTGTGGGATGATCAGGCAAGGAGCAGCACGTGAGTAGCGCCGAGCTGCACAAGCTGGGCGTAGAGCAGCAGACCGAGTAAAGTTGCCAACTTTAAAAACCCCACCCAGGTTATGACAGAGGCCGCAGCTGCCACGTCTCAGGACCCTGAGCAGCACCTGACTGAGCTGAGAGAACCCTGGCCAGGCACCCAGCAGCAGTAGCTCAGCAAGAAAGTTCAACGGGCAGGAAGCTCCAGGGGAGCACCAAGACGCGGTCCAAGTCAAAGGGAAAGGATTTGCTTCTCTCCTGTGGTTGCGGGGGTCCCAGCTGCCTGCCTGGGTGCCCCTTAGGGGTCCTCAGAGTGCCTTCCCGTGACCCTGGCCAGCTGAGTCCTAGCCAATGACTTTTCATTTCCTCTACTCCCAGGCCTAGACCACACCCTCAGTAGGGAGGAGCCAGTACAGGTCGTGCTTTGTGGGTCCTTCCTACATGTTCCATTGCCTTCTGTCCCGTGCTGTTTGTGCTCATCTTTCTTTAAGCCCTCGGGGACTGTTTCAGCCCTTTACCCTGTCATCGCGTAGGTTGGTCAACCCAAAGGTTGGTCATCCCAATGGAGGCTGCTGTCTCCAGGCGCCCACAGGTGCTCTCTGCCACTCCTACCCCTGCATGCCTAATCCGTAATTCCTGTCCCTCCCCATGTCTATTGGATGGCATCTGAAGAGCTGTATGTGGGGGCGGGGGCGGCTTCCCACCTTTGCCCCAGCCTTAGAGTTTTGGAGCCAGTCTGCCATTCTGTGAATCGCTGGACAGGCCCATCCTGAATCCCATCACACCATGGTTGTTTTCTTTTCCTCTCTCCTCTCTTCAGGTCCTGGGAATATTGCTGCCTCAGTGACCACCAGAGCCTAAGAACAGCTGTTTCTTAAGGTGTTAAGAAATGATGCTTTCTTAACTGATCATCTTAGGAAACCCAATGGATGTCCTGAAAGGATTTATGTCTCCCATTGTGAGTTTGGTGAAGAAGGGAATATAGATTACATAAAAATGGGGGTATATATTAATTGATCTCTATATAACATGACACACACACACACAAAAAAAACTATGTAGAATGCATGAGCTCTGGTGGTGTGGGGGGGGCAAGGAACGGGGAATGGGGTCTAGACTTGATTAGAAATTTTGTATGAAATGCACAAAGCTTCAATAAAAATTGGCTTTAAAAAAAAATGAAACTAAGCTGGGCCTGGTGGTGCATGCCTTTAATCCCAGCATTCGGGAGGCAGAGGCAGAAGCAGGTGGATCTCTGTGAGTTCAAGCCCAGCCTGGTCTACATAGTGAGCTCTAGGCCAGCTGGGACTAAAGGGAGACCCTGTCTCAAAAAGATCCAAAAAGAGAGAGAGAGAGAGAGAGAGAGAGAGAGAGAGAGAGAGAGAGAGAGAGAAACTAAGTGAGCAGGATGATTATTTGGCATGTGCACCTGTCAGGAGAGATACTATGGTCACGAAGGGGGTTTCTCCAGGACAAGCCTTTTCCACTACATTCTGGGTAGGGTCCCTGAATGCAGAGACTCAGTTACACAATTTGAGATAATAGGAGACTGCACTTGCACATTCCCAAGGGCGTGGGCAGTTCTTAACTATTTCTTGTTTGTAAACAACTTCCCTGCTATTCCTCAAGACCAGATTGTATCTTGTTCTCTGTTGTATTCTCCAGGCCTATTGCCATAACTGGCACATGCTAAATCCTTCAAAAGCATCTGCTGGTATAAGGGAAGAAGGAATGACCAATGAGTGTGATGTCACACTTCGGTCTTGATGAGTCTGAGCTGATAATAATTTCTCAAGTCACAGATGAAAGTGATCTTAAATACAGAATAATTCCTTCCCTCACTGCTGATTATTTATATGCCTGCCCCCTCCTCCCAGGAGAGAGGCTATTTTAGTCTATAACTTTCCAATGCACATCTTCAAAACTGTCACCTCAGGAGTGGTCTTAAAGTTTATCAGTCCAGCAAATATTCAGGCCTGAGTTTTTGCTCATTTAAGTTGAGAACTGGAAGTCCTCTGTCCTTAGTCCTTGACATGAAGGATAAACCTAAGGACCACAGTGATGAAACAGGATGCACTGAACACAGTGAAGGGCTTCACTGTGGAGTAAAGGGAAATGGGTGAACCACAGACCCTGGAAACTTTGCATACTTCCTTGAGGTTAGTCTGGATGTTAGAAAATGTAGTTTTCTGTAGAGGGTTTTGAAGAATTTGACTGAGTAGTCAGATCAGGGGAAGATACTTATTTATTTGAATATAGAATATAGTCTGTCTCTTGGAAAGTTATTTCTCAAAGAAAGCTTCCCAGGCTGATCCAGGATCACATCCCCCAGGCTGATCCAGGATCACGTCCCCCAGGTGCTTACCTCATATTTATCTTGCAAACCACATCTAGAGTATAAAGGAGCTAAAGGTGTGGCTGTCTAGAACATTGTGTGTGTGTGTGTGTGTGTGTGTGTGTGTGTGCATGTATGCACATCTATGAAAGCCAGAGATCAACATAGGTTATCTGCCTCAATTGATTTACACCTTGTCTTTTGAGACAGAGCCTGTCATGGAACCTAGAACCGACCGTTGTCCAGACTGCTGGCCAGCAAGTCTTGGCGATTGTCCCGAACTCCACTTCTCTGCTAAGGTTACAGGTGTGGACCTGGTTTTGACATGTGGTAGGGATCTGAACTTAGTTCCTTACATTTGCACAGCAAACATCTTAGCACAGAGTCTCCTGACCAGCCCTATGGCATTTTAAAAAATTGAATTATCCATTTGGTACAAAATCCAGTATTGGAAAGCAGTAGGTCCTGAGTAGAGGCACCGAGCATGGCATTTTTACCCATACACACCTCTACTTCTAGAAAAAAGATCTTGCTCATACCAGAAACCACCTGCCTCAATGCTTGCAAAGTATTGACTGAAAACAAAAGTAAAGCCTACATGAAGGGAAGAATAGAAAGTTTCAAGTCACTGGATTTCTTTCTATTAAAAATTTCTCTTAGGGGGCTGGAGAGATGGCTCATCAGTTAAGTGCACTAGCTGCTCTCTTCTCCAGGGTGGATCTGGATTTGATTCCCAGTACTCACATGGGCTAACAACCATAGGTGATTCTAGTTCCAGGGAATTCACGCCTTCTAACTCCAGGGGCACTGTGCAACATGGGTGCTCTTACACACATGCAGACCATGCTTTCATACACATAAAATAATAAATACATTTTAAAAATTTCTCTTAGGTTTTATAATAAACCATAATTGTTTATTATACAAGACTTACATGAAAATACCAGTACTAGTTAAGATATAGACTTGGTTAGGTTAGGAAAAAGTATGGATACAACCCCAAATCTGGCCGTGGATGGGAGGCTGACCAATAGGAAGCAAGCACATTTACTGGTTGGATTGTGATTGGCTGAGACAATGAGTAAAGGCTGATTTCCCCGAGCTTCCTACACCCTGCTTGATGGGAGTTGAGAACTTGGTAGAAGAAATTTGAGAAGTGAAGAAGGGAGCTGAGAGATCGGATTCAATTTCAGCTAAGAAAAGTGATTGAATTTGACCTGTGGAAGCCACCTTCCTAGGCATACATCTCAATACCTCGGCAGGGCCAGCTTTCTAGTCACACAGCTTCCAGTTTATGCAGTGGTGTTGGCTTAATCCCTGGCTGCCTCCATCTTCATAACTGTATTCCAGATGTGTGCTTTACAAATGGAGTGCCACAGGACAGTGGCACATGCAAATACACAGAGAAGTGGCATAGCATGTCAGGGCCACCAGTGTTGCTGTGCCACTGAGACAGTGTTTGTAATGCTCCAGAAGCACAGAATTCCAGTGAGTCAGGATGAGAGAAGGATAACATTGAAACTGTGACAGGGACTGGGAGTGGTGGCAAACACCTTTAATCTCAGCACTCGGGAGGCAGAGGCAGGCCAACCTCTGTGAGTTCAAAGCCAGCCTGGTCTTCAGAGCGAGCTCCAGGCCAGCTGGACTAAAGGGAGACCCTGTCTCAAAAAGACCAAAAAAAAAGGCACAAAGCTGTGACAGGAGCTGGAGAGACGGCTCTGCAGTGAAGAGCACTGTCTGCTCTTGCAGAGGACCCAGCTTCAATTCTCAGCACCCACATTGCTCTGAACCAGAGTGCTTTGAGCAGAAAAGAAGCAGTGGCGTTATAAGGAAAGCCAGCTCTTTCCTGCCATCCGTTTTTTTTTTTTTTTTTTTTTTAATGTGTATGAGTGTATTGTCTGCATGTAGGTTGGTGCACCCCTGTTGTGCAATACTGCAGAGGTCAGAAGAGGGTGTCGGATTCCCCTGGAACTGGAGTTAAAGACGGTTCTTAGCTGCCACCTGGGTGCTGGGAATCAAACCTGGGTCCTCTGCAAGAGTAGTCGGTGGGTGCAACCGCTAAGCCATCTCCCCAGCCCCGTGCTGTGCTTCTTCCTTCTAGCATCCACACACTCCCACCGGGAATCTGGACCCCAGGAAAGGAAAGACTGGGCAGCCCACAGTTCCTTCTCCTTTTGGATGCCCCTCACCTACCAGGAAGCCAAAGGTGGAGAGTGCTGGGAGACTGTGAGGAAAGAGGTAAAAGAGCACAGCACTTCCGGCCTTGAGAAGAACCAAGCGCTGGCAGGAATGGAGCCTCTCGCCATTGGCTGGAGCGTTTTGGCGATTCTGCAAATGCCCTTACAGTCTGCATTTGGAACTGCCATTGCCCAGTAAAACCTAATGCAAAATTCATGGTAATAAGTTTAAATTTTAATTTTTCTTTGATTAGGTTAATATTAAATCATATATAATACGTTAAACATATATATCATAAAATATATGACAGGTACATTTTAATACCTTCAGTGGCACCTCTTCCCTCTGGTTTTCCACAAGGGACTCTGCGTTTTTCTTTTGCACTGGGCCCTGTGAATTACACAGCCAATCTTGGTTTCACTCCAGTGTTCCAGGGAACACCCTGTTGGAAAATGCTGGGAAAGAAGAATGTGCAGCAGGAAACTGGAACCTAATGGATTGCCAGACCTCCTTCCCAGGCACAGGGGGCTCCTTCAGGAACTCTGTGGAAGTAGTCTGACCAGGCCCTGCCTGTCAGCTTTTAGCCTGCCTAACCTGTTGAGCCTCAGTGTTCCATTTGTGAAAGTAGAATGGTAACTTACAGGGGTGTTGTGAGGGATAACGATGACTTGTATGTATACGTAGTGGCTGGAAGAGAATGTTGGATTCCTTGGAGTGGAAGCCACAGGTCACCTGACTTGTTATATGTGTTGGACTCCAGACTCTGGTCTTCAGGATTGCCCAGCAAGCACTTAACCCCTGAGCCACCAACCCCAGAACTCTGTGTGTGTGTGTGTGTGTGTGTGTGTTTTCATGAAAGTCAACCTAGTCTGACTAGGTTTGAAAAATTTGAACATGTACTGGGTTCCTACTGATGTTTAAAATTTATAGTCTGGACACTTATTTGATCAACTTGATTGAACATTCAAGCCCCTCCAGCTAGATGGTGGAAGCCTTGGGCTCTGTGGGCTGGGACACAACTGCTTGCAAATTGGTTTTATATGCAGGAATCTTGTGCTGGGAAAAAAGAAAAGGAGCTAGATACTGACATTTGAACTAACTGGGAATATAAAATGCTAGTTGTTTTATTCATAGTTA
>VZQC01002834.1:1686066-1707328 GCA_009823505.1 Rhizomys pruinosus
TTTAAACTATACTACAGGGCTATAGTCATAAAAACAGCCTGGTACTGGCACAAAAACAGACCTGTTGACCAATGGAACAAAACCGAAGATCCAAATCTGAGCACATACAATTTCAGCCATCTCATATTTGACAAGGGGGCCAAGAAACCACAATGGAGAAAAGACAGCATCTTCAGCAAGTGGTGTTGGCAAAACTGGATCACCACTTGTAGAAGAATGAAATTAAACCCCTACCTCTCACCCTGTACAAAAGTCAACTCCAGATGGATTAAAGACCTCAACGTGAAACCCCAAACTCTGAAGGTGATAGAAGAAAAAGTTGGCAGCAGACTACAAGACATAGGCGTAGGAAAAGACTTCCTAAATCAGACAGCAGCTGCACAAGAATTAAGGTCGACAATTGACAAATGGGACCTCATCAAACTCAAAAGCTTCTGTACATCAAAAGAAACAATCAAGGAAGTGAAGAGAAATCCCACAGAGTGGGAGGAAACCTTCACTGCAGATACATCTGACAAAGCATTGATTTCCAGAATATATAAACTACTCAAAAAACAAAGAAAAAAGAAAACAAATGACCCACTCAATAGATGGAGCAAAGAACTGAACAGAGACTTCACAAGTGAGGAATTAGAGATGGCTGAGAAACACCTTAAGAAGTGTTCAACATCACTAATCATTAAGGAAATTCAAATCAAAACCACTTTAAGATATCATCTTACTCCAACAAGACTGGCTAGGATCAAGAAAACAAATGATACCAAGTGCTGGAGAGGTTGTGGGGAAAGAGGAACACTCATCCACTGCTGGTGGGAATGTAAACTCATACAGCCACTGTGGAAAGCAGTGTGGAGGACCCTTGGAAGACTTGGAATGAACTTGCCACCTGACCCAGCCATACCACTCCTGGGCATGTACCCACAAGACTCATCTTACTGCAGAGATACATGCACAGCCATGTTTATTGCAGCTCTCTTCACAATAGCAAGGAGCTGGAACCAACCCAAATGCCCCTCAAGTGACAAGTGGATAGAGAAAATGTGCTACATCTACACAATGGAGTTCTATGCAGCAGTAAAGAAAGATGACATCATGAGCTTTGCAGGTAAATGGCTGGAGCTAGAAGATATCATGCTGATTGAAGTAACACAGTCCCAGAAAAACAAACGATGAATGGTATCCCTTATCTGTGGATGCTAGCACCAATTACCTAATTGTATGGCAAACTGAACAATGTCAAAGTGATCTGAAAACAACTCTGCTCTTATAATGTGAATCCCTTAAAATATAATAAAAATAAATAAATAGAGAATTCAGACTTTGAACTTGGTGATATATTGCCCCATATTTTGCCTAAAAATTAAAAAAATATACTTTCTGTTAAAGAGGAAAATAAATTTTTGTGGAAAGCTGGGGTGAATCAAGCATGTTACATTTCATTAGTCTCTATTTGAAATAAAATAATGGGTTGGTTGTTAATAGCATTAAAGGGGCTGTAGAGATGGTTTAGTGGTTAAGAGCATGGCCTGGTCTTGCAGAGGACACAGGTTCAATTCCCAGCACCCACATGGTGACTAACAGCCATCCATAATTCCAATTTCAGGTTATCTGATGTCCTTTGTGGGCACTGCATGATACAGCTGCACCTACCTACATGGAACCAATAGAGTCATACATATAAAATAAAAATAATAAATAAAATATTTTTAAAAACAAAATAGCTTCATGATGTAAGATTTCAACCTTCAACAAATATGCATTGGAGGTCGGCTCTCTATATATGACTCAGGGCAGAATACTTTGGGAGACAGAACAGTGAAGAAGGAAAGATCGCTGATCTCAAGGAGTTTACAACTAGAGGACAGGGATAGATCCACACACCTGCCATGCACAATACAGGAAAGAATTAGTGCCTTTGGGGAACAGAGATGTGAGGTAGAGAGGAAAGAGCAGCCTTGGGGGAGATGGATAGATATCATTCTCTTCACTTTTCCTGTCCCATGCAGACCTACATGAATAATTTGTTTTTGTGGTACATTTGGATGTAAGAACTGAGGCTGTGTGTGTGTGTGTGTGTGTGTGTGTGTGTGTGTCTACATTCATCATTGGGCCATAAATTGTTGCCTGAGTCATATCGTAATAATTAATGTGAATATTTCTAAGATGAGAAAATGGGCAAACAGAGTGAAAAGATTTACTCAGAACTTATCAGCTAATGGGTGTGAGAATCAGTGTTCAAATCCAGGTCAAACTGACTGTACTTGGCTTCCATTAGGACCCACCAAAGGCACCTGCAGAGACTATGTGGGGTGTTCCTTTCAGCCTTGGGAATATGCCTCTGTGTAGTCTTTGGCATCTTATCAGCCAGAAAAACTCCTATACACAATTTCCAACCTGCCTCATCTGTAACCTCTTTAACTCCTCCATAAAATTGATTGCTCACTATTCTGTGCCACCAGGAATCTCCTATGTGTCCTGGCATTAATTCTCATGTTGTAGACAGATTTCATAGTTTTATAACTTTGCCATCTCTTTAGACTGTGAACTTCTGGTGAGAAGTTACATATCTTTTTTTTTTTTTTTTTTTTTGCATATTTGGCACACGGTAGGTGCTCAAAAAGTTTTGCAAAACACACTGGATGAAAATCAATTAAGGAACACCAGTATAAGAGGTCTTATGAGGATGGTATGAGCAGAAATCAGGAACTCCATACACATGATTGTCGAGTTAGAAATGAGTTAGTTAGGTAATTGATTATCATGTGAACTTCGTAGGTGGGCTACAATTTCAGTAGGTGATATAATCTTTTTTTTAAACGTTTTAAATTTATTTTTTGTATGTGTATGAATGTACTGTCTGCATGTAGGTTTGTGTACCCATGCAATGCCACGGAAGTCAGAAGAGGGTGTCTGATTCCCCTGGAACTGGAGCTAAAGACAGTTCTCAGCCACCATGTGGGTGCCGGGGATCGAACCCGGGTCCTCTGCAAGAGCAGTTGGCGCTCTTAACCACTAGACCATCTCTCCAGCCCCCAGGTGATATAATCTTATGGGTCCACTGTATCTGCCCACAATAGGCAGTGCCTGAAATGAACAATAGCCTGAACAGACACATGGACATGGCTATGACCATTAAATCCTGAAAAGAGCAACTTCAATAGAACAGTGGCACAGTGTTGGAGTGTAGGCTCATCGTGGCAGGCCTGGCCTGGCAGCAGAAGCCTCAGCTGCTGGACAGTCTTGTCTCCATAGTCAAGAAGCAGAGTGATGAACACTTATGCCAAGCTTACCTTATTTTGATTCAGCCAAGAATGGCAGCTCATGGGATGGTGACACCCATATTCAGGATGGGTCTTCCATCCTCAGTTAAATGTCTCTGGAAATACCTTCACAGGCACACCCAGAAGTGTATCTCCTAGGTGATTCCAAATCCAGTCAAAAGATTAACCACCACAGCTGAGCTCCAATGCAGTCTTAGAGAAATCAGGTTGTGAGGTTGAATCTGCCAAAAGGCTATGATGTACTTCAGTTTACTGTCCATTTAATAAGTGGAGAAGCCTTTCCAAGTGTAAGAAATGTGTGTGCAAATGCCCAGTGACAGTGGATAGTCGATATCCAGGGAAACATATAAGCTATTAGGGATGGTTAATAGTGTATGTACCAATAGATTATGAAGAGATACAACCAGAGATGTGGAGTAGGAACACAGGAAAGTTCAAACACAGGCAAAGGAGTCTGTTCTATCCCCAGTAGAAAGAGAATATTGTTGAAGTATTTGAACAAATTAGTGATGTGACTGAGTGTGGGTCAGAAATGGGTCTAAGTATACGGACGCCAGCTGCCTGTGGATGGGGGGACCTGTGAGGTAACCTAAGCAGGGAGTCAAGATGGGAAGATGGGTGAACTTGAGAGCTGCCAGGGCAGAGCTGGCAGGGGTCAGCAAATGGTCACACGTGGGGTGGACAGAGGAGCAGGTGGTCCTGAGTGTCCTAGCCAGGTGCTTGGGAACATACAGCCCCAGAACGACACCAGGAAGATGAATCTGAAGATTGGTTTCAGAAAATGAAAGATGACAAATTGGTTTCAGACATGTTAAGTCTGATTTTAATACTTGTTTTGCCTGGTCAAAGCCCAAGTTTAAATACTGTGACTAATAACTGCATTCCTTTCCAAAAGTGGATTAAAATGCTTCTGCCATTTGGCAGAGGAAAGATTTGTAAGTTCCTTTTAAAAATATACCCTTCCATGATGTTTGATGTCTGTTTATTTTTTTTTATTTTAAGCTATACTTGTCCTAACAGATGAAGGACACTTACGAAGTTCCCACCATGTTCCTGGATTGGTGATTGCTCTAGTCACCAGCTATGTAAATTTGAAACACTCACCGGAGTTGCCATTTGCTCTATAAAAATGAGACAAATTAATGTCAGAGAAGGCAATTTAGCTCTTCCTGACAAAGTGAGATTCCTGAGATAAGCAGAATTCATTATGAAAACACAAATCCCAAATGTCAAGCAGAAAGCACAATTGAATTCTGACCACAGAAATGCCCAGAAAGAAAATGGATATGGAATGTGGAAATTGAGTTTAGAAATTTCCAAGTTTTGAGGCCAGCTGCCAGATCTTGGTAAGAAATAGCCAAGAGCAAAGGCAGAAGGACTGGGTCAAGGGGCATTAAGTACTCAGGTGGCACTGGAGATGCAGATCACCAGAGGTCAGCATGGCACGGTCTTAAGTGCTTATCATGGAATTCAAGTGTGCCCTCACCCCAAACCCAGTAATCTTTGGAGTCCCCAATATCAGGTAAGAACAGAGCTGTCTAAACATACTACTCAACACATTTGAAAAGCACATTCAGCTTCCTATCCCAGAAAAGGATAGCCCTGAAAACGACGATCAAATGAGAAATTGCAAGAAGAAAAACCTACCATAATCTCAAGCGCCTTGACAGCACTGTATTTGTACCTGTGAAAATGCCCTAGTCTGTGATAGGCGTAGCATAGTCCTGAAAATGTTGACATCATGGGAGAACACGTGAAAAATGGGGGAATCTAAATTATTCCAAAATGGAAGGTTTAAGGTGATTTTTGTTTTGTTTTGTTCCTCTCTACAAAGCTTCCTCCTTGAACAGTGAGTCATCCATTAGGTTGGCTTTTCCCCCTGAAAAGTCTATATTGTGACAATAAGACAAATAAATTCAATTGTTTAAGGGACCTATGGCAGACTTTAGTTCTAAGCCTGGTTCTGTTATTTGCTAGTTGTCTGCCTGGAGCAAGTTGATCTAATTTCTTCACATCTCTAATGATTTTGCCTGTAAATGAGTACATTAGTGGTACTTACCTCTTATAAAACAATCTGAACAGTTTTGTGCTTTATGTAGATGTGACAATGGTTATCAATATACTATTGATGGGTGATTGCCCCAAGTGTGTGAGAAGTAAAACTGAAGATGTGGCACCTCCAGTATTTAATCACTGCTCAAAGGAAGTATGTGACTTGCTTTTCCAGGCTTTGGGTTCACAAACAGGTCGCAAGGTATTCCAGTGTTCTCTCAGAAATATGGTTTTCAACTCAGCCACTCTTTTATATTAAAATAAGCACCGTGACCAGATGGTCCTTGTTCTAGAGTTCCAGAACAACATTGAGAAGGAGTGGGCAGAGGGATTTTATTAGTCATGTGTTGGCCTCCCAGCAGCCATCCCTACGCAATGACAAAATCGAAGCTGCTTTGCCAGGCTTTAGAAAACTGGTCTCTGTGTCTGTAAATACTCATGGGCCAGGAATGTAGAGCAGGGCGATAAATTGAAGAATTACTGCTGAACCATCTCAGGTTCCTTGGGTGGAAAAGCCAGGGTTTCTCAGAAGAATGGTCCAAAGCAAATAGGCCAAAGACAGGAAATAGTGCTAAGCTGAAGGAAGCTGGGAAGACTTGAGCTTTCTGAGTAGCCTGGTGCCGCCAGAAGAGAAGTTCAGCCCTTAGAATCATCTTGGGAACTTGGCCTGCTATAGATGAAGAAGATAAACTCAAAATATAATCCAGGGCCTTGGGTCAGTCCATTCAAATAGGGACCCTTCCTGTCTTGGCTGGTCTGCCAGTCCTGGGCTTCAACCCCATTCCCACATGCTTTCCCTCGCACCTCTTCTTCCTTCCTGAGAAAGGAAAAGCATAGCCCCTCATTAATTTAAAACACCACTGCTTTATCCCAGCAGCCTTTCCTCCAGCTCAGGATCTTAGACACTAATGACGCATACTATAACGCATATGACTATGGAGCTCAAATACTCAAGACTCAAGTTCAGGCCCTACTCCACCAACTGCTGAGTGAGAAAGAGATTTTACCCATGGCTTCCTTTCATATTAAAAGCAACAAGATCCTTTTCTGATTTACAGATACACACACACACACACACACACACACACACACACACACATCCCACAAGGGTATTTGTAACTAAAAAAGGCCCAATACCTAGTAGACATTCAATAGGTATTTACTTTCTCCCCTTGTTATCCATTGGGAAGCTTCAAGAAAATATCTAGAGACTGGTGGCCCAATTTATATTGCCAGTGGCTTGAATTTTGGCCTTGCTGATTAGAGCATGATGAAAACAAAATGTCCTAGAATTCCAAGAAACATATTGTTTGTCATATTTAATTTATGACCTAGCTAGCCTTCATATGTGAATGATGCCTGTTGAGATTTGAAAAGCCAAGTGAATTTCAATCTTGGATAGTTTGCTTTATGTGAGCCCAGATTTCTGACAGCAGCTGCCTCAAGTGTTACACGAAGGATATGCAAGATGTAATTAGTTAATTGGATGACCTTCTTTCTTAATACTCATGTGAAATTTGCTTGAATAAATTTGCCCATCTTTTCTACTTTTATTTTTATTCTAAATCTATTCAGAAGAGACTAATGAATGGTTTTTTTGTCCAAATCTCGTGACTCCTTGAATGCTTTTATGAATTCCAATGCTAGTGCCTCCTTTCCTAAAGGAGAGACACGGAAGTAGCCAAGATCCAGTCCCCCAAATATTATTCAGTATTTCAGCAGCAACTATAGCTTCTAAAAGTGATAGAGAGAGTGCTTTTGTGGTTTTTTTTTTTAAAGAATAACAGGGAAAGAGACTATTCGGAAGTAGCTGGAAAGTGTTATTAGTTTTAAAAATCACCTTCCCCACTCATCCACTGTTGGTGGGAATGCAAACTCATACAACCACTATGGAAAGCAGTGTGGAGAACCCTTGAAAGACTCAAAATGAACCTACCACCTGACCCAGCCATACCACTTCAACTGATGAGTGGATAGAGAAAAGGTGGTACATCTACACAATGGAGTTTTATGCAGAGGTAAAGAAAGATGATATCAAGAAATTTGCAGGTAAATGGATGAAACTAGAAGAAATCATGTTAAGTGAAGTAACACAGTCCCAGAAAAACAAAAGGCGAGTGGTATTCCTCATCTGTGGATGCTAGCACCAAGTACCAAGTAAGGCAAACTGAGCAACATTAATGTTATATTCCTCATGATCTGAAAACAAATGTGCTCTTATATTATGAATCCCTAGACAGGTTCTAGAACTAATCTACCATTTATTTTTAGACTATGGATTTTTGGTATTGGATGGTAGGCATGTATACATATTTTAGAGTAACAAAGTTAAAATGGAAAAATTTGAATCAAGAAATATGATATGGAAATAACACAGTTCGTTTTCAGAAGATACAATTTTATATAGGTGCAATGTATCAGGCTGGTGTAACTTAGCCTTTCTGGGTGCTTAATGACCATACTTAATGCCCATACCAATTTGGCCAAGGGACCTAAGGGATAACTTTATTCCTTGCCCTCAGAGGTCAACTAAGTCTCAGGGGACTATGCATGGGGGCATCTCTTGAAATGTCCTGCAAATGTGAGTCACCAGTCTTCCTGTGCAGGGAGGTCTTGGAGATCCACTAATGGGACTTCAGCCAGTGTCCAGTCTAGAAAGAGGAAAGTCTGCTCATGCTTCAAAAAGGGAATCATGGTCTAGCAAGACCTGATTTTGTCCTTGAGTGGATGGAACTGGTAAATGAAAAGCCAAAAGGAGCCAGGGGCTCTCCCCCCCCCCACCAAAAAAAAAAACAAAAAAAAACCCTAGTGACCCCTGAGGACCAGGTCCTCAACTAACCTTGAAAAAACAAAAACCTTGGTTAATCTGGGCTAACTGTGTGGCCTTAAGCATTCAAAAGGAAAGTATAACCAGAAATAAATAATCAGTAAGGCCTAAGAAATTGTACTGCAGATATAAAACTAGAGATCTTAGTAAATAGACAAAGGGGGGGGGGAGAGAGAGAGAGAGAGAGAGAGAGAGAGAGAGAGAGAAACTGTTGCTTGGCCTGTTTTTAATTCTTACTGGCAAGTGCATCTACTCTGTGGATGCCACTGTTTTTGCCATTCTTTGAAGACATGAGACACAGCTTTTTAACCCTCCAATATGGACTGAAGACTCATGTCTCTCCAAGAATCCTCCAAACCTTCAATGCCAGATAGGGACTGCTGAGATATCCAGCTTGTGGACTGAGGGGCTGCTGGGATTTCAGCCTCTTCAGAGAGTGGACTGCCATTGTTGGACTACCCAGGCTGTGTCATGGAGGCCAGTGCAGGGGGATCAGGTCAGGACGTGTGCTTGCTGAACCTCATTTGGGTGACCATGGGGGGGAGGGACCTCAGAGTGAAGCACGGGGAGTGGAGGGGCAGAATTGATGGTTGTTTGGGCTTGCCAGGAGGAGACTTAAACACTTCCTTAAGGAAAACATGACATATTTTAGCAAAAAGAAAAAAAAGAAAAAGAAAATCCTCTAACTCAGGTGATATGTGTATGTACATTTATATATATTTATGTATGTATATATTTATTTATGTATATATTTATGTATATATTTATGTATATATTTATGTATGTGTATATATTGAAGCAATAAAAATATTTTATTTTATTGAAAAAAATTTAAGATAAAATAAGCTTTCTGACACTCTCAGCCCCCCCATATTTTATTTCATTAGTTCTTTAAACTTGGCTCTCACATTAAAATCATTAATCTATGTGTTGACTTATACGTACGATATGAAATATGAGTTAATTTTTTTCATTTGCATGTAGAAGCCATGTCCTAAAAAGGATTTCTACCTTAATGTTAGTTAAAATGAAAATATTAGCTACTTGTCTTGTTCCAGGATGTAGAATAAATGCTTTAGTTTTTTTCATAATTATCAAAAGTAAATAAATAAATAAAAATAAAAATCACCTTCCCTTTAAAGGCTCAAATGCGATATTAAGCACCTTGGATTCCAAAGCAAAGAATATCTATCAATCGACTGCATCCAAGTATGCTGGTAGACTTAGAGAAGCATCAGCCTCTGTGGGACAGTGTCAACACGGTGTTCCTAACAACACACATTATCTGCAACATCTGAAAACTATGATAGTCAAGAAGGCTTCTGGGTCTTGGCACAGACCAATGTCCATTAATAAGAAAGGGTAGGTTGAAACAGTAAATTCAGTTGTGATAACAGGGAAATTATTTCAAGAGGAAAAGGATGATAGAAAAAATAAACATAAAAGCAAAAAGTAATCACGACCCTATGGAACAAATTAGGATGCGGGTTAAAGAGTGCAAATGCCCCAGGTTCCCAGCCCCAATCTACTGTATGAACTTTGTGATTTCTCCATTTTCATACCTATAAGAGAGAAGGTGTGATAGTGGTAGAGTTAGGTCACAATAGGAGCTAAACAACTTAGTGAACATCATATACTAAGTGTAGTCAGATGGAAGAAATTCCACAGCTGAGGTGCCCTCTTCCCAGATATTTCCAGGGTGTGTCAAGTTGACAAAAACTAACCAGCACAGAGTGGAATGTAGAGTGTGAGAAAACATACAATCCGTAAAGCAGGGTATGAAGCAGTCTCACTGTAGGTATGGGGAGAAAAGGCACTAACCTAGGTAACTTCGGAAATGAGCATTATCTCTAAGGACAAAGTCAGAAGCACCTATATACAAGCACGGTGCTCTGTGCGTAGAGTAGTTATTAAAGATTGACTAAGGATTCTAATGGCACTACACAGGTAAACAAGAATAAAATGGAACAAGTGATAGGGCTTTGGAGCCATGTTTCTCACTGTTAGACAAGCAAGGGAGAGGAGGTTAGAACAACTCATATAAGTAATGTGTTAAAATTTGAGCTTTTACTTAGCTTCATATAGACATAGATATTTACATATAGATACATTTAAAGCTATCTGTTCTTACAGTTTGGATATGAACTGTCCTCACTCAGGCTCAGAAATTCAATGCTTCCTGTCTACTGATGCTATTTTGGGAGTTTCCAGAAACTTTAGGATATATGGTTTTCTTGGAGATAGTTCCTTTGAAGCTTCTGCCTGGATCATGATTCTCTCTCTCTCTCTCTCTCTCTCTCTCTCTCTCTCTCTCTCTCTCTCTTTCTCTCTCTCTCTCTCTCTCTCCTAAGAAGCTTCTCCACAACACACTCCAGCCATCATGATGTTCTGCTCAAGTGCATGAAACCAAGGAATCATGGACTGAGCCCTCTGGAACATGAGTAAAATAATTAATTCTTCCTTTAGTTTGTTTATGCCAAGCATCTGTTACAGCAACAAAACATCTAATGCATGTATACATAGGCTAACATATATGCCATACACACATGTTTTCTTGTTATGTTAGCACAGGAGTAATAATCTCTCCATGAATGAGCACCAACTGAAGGAAATTCTATCACCTACTCCCCAGATCTTGGTTTATTTTATTATTATTTTGGGGGAGCATATTTTTGAGACAGAGTCTCCCTGTATCCCCAGCTGTCCCTGTATCCTCAGCTGTCCCTATGTTGACCAGGTTGGCCTTGAACTCACAGAACTCCGCCTGCCTCTGCTTCCCAGGTGCTGGGATTACAGGCAGGCCCCACTACACTAGCTCAGATCTTGGTTTCTAAAGCCATTGTTCAATACAAGATGCTGCATAATCTGAATTTGAAGAATCTTGCAGTGCCACAAAGTAAGGAAGGGCTCAAAGAAACATACAAGCGAAGTACCTGCCTAACTTTAGGGAGAATATGTCAACAGAATACGAGCGTTGACCCTAACAACTAGCAATGACTGAAGCTGGAACAAAGGGGCAACAAAATCATATTGGAATATAACTGGACATATAGAATAATTATCCAAGAGTTCATATTGAAATACATAAATAAAATAAATGGAGGAAGGGAAGAATGGAAAAGACAGATTTTCCTTGAGATTACTAAATCATTTATGTAGATGCTCTGGTGCCACACATTTTCATTGCAAAATTTATATAGAAAATGGAAATTCTTGGGCCAGTCAGATGGCTCTGTAGGTAAAAGCACTTGCCAGACAAACTTAATAACCCGAGTTTGATCCCAGAAACCCATGGTAGAAGGAGACAGCCAATTCTTAAAAGTTGTACTCTGACCTCCAGGAAGCCTGACTAACCTGAGCCCATCATTCCGCAAGGAAGCTCAAGTCAGCCACACAGAAATACAAAGGGCCTTGCTGAGGGTCATGGGGTGCCTGTCATGTGGATGAGGACTCAGTGGACCTCAATCCCAAGCAAATGCCGCAGAAAGATCCTGGGTGATGTAGTATAGAGTTGAAAAGCCAGCCAATGAACTCTGCCTGACTTCCGAACCTACAAAGTCTAGAAAACTAGTAAATCATTATTTCAAGCCAGTAATCACCTGAGCTACTTTGTGACAATGCACACAGCCAAACAGCAAATTAGACAGATTTTCTCACCCCTACAGTCACCTGCTGGGGCCCCAGTTTTACGTAACCATATTCGATTGGTCCTGAGCCCAGAAATTGAAATTATTTTCAAAGCTCTTGTGAGAATGTCACATAGGACTACAGTTCATAACCACCAGTCTATCCAAAACTGTGGATGTTATGTACTGAGGCAGAAAGTCAAGCTGACACCAAGATGCAATGCTTTTAACATGTCATTAGTCATTATTATCTTGGATGAGCCAGATAAACACAATAAAACAAAATGTTCACTTTTTTTGTCTTAACAGTCACCTACAAAACATTACACTAGATGAGACATGCTGCAGAAGGTAAAGCAGTCTGTAGCAGGGGTTCGAACAAAGCACAGAGCTTTCTCCCCAAGCAGTATACTAAGCCTTAACCAGCAAATTCCGCCCCAGTACTCCATCTAGTGCAAAATAGAAGCCTCACTGTCAGACGAAAATACTGATTTTTTCCCCCTTTTCTACTGACATCTTCAGAATTGAATTTTGTGCCTCAAAGCTGATTGTCAACTGAAATTTAGCTAACAAAAAGGCTTGACATTTCTTGGTTAAAGCCTGAAGAAAGGAGTTTAAGACTCACAGCTATGTGGAGTGCTCTTGCATTACACTGGGAATTCATTAAGGGACTATGTATGCCCAGCCACACCACCAATTCTGAGATATTGACTTTAACTGAGATGTCGGTATTCCAGTCACACCCGCAGAGTTTAACCTCTGCTAATGCCTACTGACACAGGACACTTTTGCCGGCCCTTTAAGCCATTTGTATCTTTGCTTTAGGCCATACACATTCTGCCTCTGTTGATACATAATTGTTAAATACTTGAATCTAAAACTGTAGAGTTAGCACAATAAAAAAGGAAGGATGGGAAAAAGGAAGGAAGGAAGGAGGAAAGAAGGAAGGAAGGAAGGAAAGAAGGAAGGAAGGAAGGAAGGAGGAAGGAAGGAAGGAAGGAAGGAGGAAGGAAGGAAGGAAGGAAGGAAGGAAGGAAGGAAGGAAGGAAGGAAGGAAGGAAGGAAGACAAAGGGAAGGAGAGAAGGAGAGAAAAGTGCTGGTTTTCACTGGACTGCTGTCTGATTTTTGAAGCTTCGTATTTGAAAAGCTGAACTGAGAACGCTGGTGCTTTGATTGTAATTGTTGTATGTGGCGCCCATGTATTCCAGGGCACCTCACATGTGACCATGTGTGGAACTGGCTGAATAGCCCTGATTAGTGAGTGACTATGACACGGAAAGGCCTAGAGGTCTTTCAGCCCCCTCCACTTTCTGGGAGGGGAGCATCCTTGGGGCCAGGCCGTTGTCTCTGGATGTGTTCATATGAAATACTTTCATCACTCCAGTTTCCACTCATGTGACTTTTTTCCTGGCTCCAACTCACTGACCTAATTCTCTAATTTTCCCCCCTCTGAGAACATACTTTTTCTTAAATTATTTTTTCCTCTGAAATCCACACTACTCCCTCCACCCCTTCCCTTTTGATTTCTAATTCAGCCTGGAAACCACTTCAGCATTTGTAATTAGCCTGAATACAGGAGAGAAGGAGGAGACTCTCCTCAGGAAACAGACAGAAGAGAGCAGGTCTCCTTCTTCGAAGACCGTGAAGGGCCCGGCCCACATAAGCTGATTAAATGTGTCCGCTTTTTTCATCTATTGTAAAGCTCTAAGCCCTGATGAGGACCTACTCTTTGTGTTACATTATAACCTTAATTGACTCGCACCACACAGTTGCAGCTTGTTAGACTGGAAAGCCTCTCTAATATTCTGTCTGGGACTGAATGAAGAGTGGGAATACACAATTTTGAAATGTCAGGTTAGTGGATATGTGTCGTTTTTTCTATATTGGTCTTTTTTGGATGTCAATACTAAACAAAGTTTGCCTGGAACAGATGACAGAGAGATCTGTGTTTCATTCCCATTAATGTCGGACTTGTGTGTGTGTATGTGGTGTATGCATGTGTACATCCATGTGAGGGCCAGAAATCGACATCAGATGTCTTCCTCAAATGCTCCCCACCTTGTTTTGAGACAGGAACTATTACTGAATGGGAGCTCGCTGATTTGGCTAGACTGGCTGGCCAGTGAACTCTAGGGAACAGTCTGTTCCCGATCCCCTGCCTCCCCTTGCACGGATTACAAACACCATCTGGCTTTTGCATGGTTATTGGAGGTCTGAACTCAGGCCCTCCCTAATACTGGCACATTAAGCCCTTTACTTGTCTACGTCATGTCCCCAGCCCCTCTATTAATGTCATCTTGACCTAATTTTGTATGTGTTACTGGCTCTTTTTGGCTCTTACAAATATTATTGCTATGAAAGAATTTTCAATGTTCCCTGTGTTTTTACAGATCAGGTTTTTTTTCAATAGTAGTAGCTGTGATTCACGCTGTACTCTGTTCAGTGTTTAATTATATTACTGCAATCAGTTGACCCAGCAATTTAGGAAGTAGTGACTGGTATCTCCATTTTATAGATGGAAAAACTGAAGTGCGGAATCATAATAACTTGCCTAAGGGGCGCAGCTACTAAACATCAGACCTGAGAAGAAGAAAAGCCAGGTCTTCAGCAGCCAACTCTACTTCAGTCCCATACTTAAGGACCTTTCAAACAGCATGACGGCTAGTTTGAAAACTGTTGAAGGAAGAAGAGGAAATGAAAGAACAGGGAAAGAGGCAGAACGAGAGCTTTTCCTATTTGTACGTACTTTGTGAGTAATGTAGGGCAGGAAAGGAGGGCAGATGCTCAAAACCATCCTGACCCAGTATAAAGCAAGGCAGAGAATTCCTTGGTTTTCGGAGTGTCAGATGAATACAGAAAGCATGGTAGCTCTGTTTCCAAGAATGATTATAGACAAAGCCATGTTTGAACACAAGTTGTTGAACTTGACATGAACAATGGTTATTTCTATTTACCCCCAAACCACATGAGCAGACATACAGCTCCCTTTATCTAGAGTTACTATAGTTTGAGAGACAATATCCTTCTCTCCTGTTGAGTACAGAAAGCATAGAGTTCTAATGTCCTAACAAAGCTTCTAATGGTGAGAAACAATACGAAGACAGAAGAGAAGCCTGACTCATCCACATCTGCACGCCTTCCCATTGTGTGGCAAGACTCTGGCTTTTTATTTCCTTCTATTTATTTTGTGTATTTTTCAAATTCTAAATTGAATACCTACACAACTGTAACTATTACTCATTTCAAAAATCCCCATTGATTTGTATGAGTTCATCAGATTGATAATAATACTGTGCCTTAGCCCTTTGATGGCTTTTGTTGAGAGACATTATATTTAATCAAAGTTTTTAACTAATCAACCAATTACTATCCTGGCATCACAGATACCAGAAAACTCCATGCTACACTGGTGATTATTCTGTGTCAAAAAGAAGTTGTGATTGGAAATTCTTGGCTGTATCATTAATGAAGCACCCAATGTTACCAAGATCTGAGTTTCTACTGCTGAGATTTCACTGGCTTGGACATAATCTCTAAGAGAGTCATGGGTGATATCACACGCGTCCATGGCCAGTGGTCAATGGACCCTCAAGAAACTACAGGAAATGTAATTTCATTTTACCTTTGAAGTTCATGCTGAGAAGACCGTTCACTTTTGTGACCATGGCATTGAGATATTTTTGTAATTTCTCGTAGCTTAAGGGCTTTTTTCATGGTGCATTAAGTATCTACCATGTTTAAACAGCATTACAGCCTGTTAAATCTATGACCCGCAAAATAGGAAACTCAAAAGGCACAGTAGCATGATTTTAGGAATGGCTTTCTGTAAGGTTATGTCTCTGAAAAATAATGGGTATTTGGCCTTCTTGAGATGATTGGCGAGTAGAATAAAAAATGGAAAAAAATCAATTGCCTCTACTTAATTTCCTCTATAGAAGCATATATTTTTGAATTCTTACAGGAAAAACTGCTAGATCTAATTGTGGCATTACATGCTTAAGACATTAAGAGTCATTGTCTTAGAATTCATCAATTACTTTCCATGCCAAAGTCTGACCACACCAGTGCCAAATATCCCAAAAGAAACCTTCTCACAGCAAGAAAAATAATCTCCAACAGGAGCACTCTAATTTTACTTGGCTTTGACCTAATGAAATGACTCACCAAACACTTCTACAGACCTCTTCTCTTATTAAGTAAATAAAAAATAACCAGATGATTAATTTCCAGTTAGTAACTGCACTAACTAGCCAGGAGTCAGAGTCAAAAGCATTATAAGTCGTATCATCTGAGATGAAGCTGCTTTTCTTTTTTTAAATGGATGCTGGGAAAATCACCATTATGACTTTTGAATATAATGTCTCTGATCTCAATTCTGATTGCATTAAGAAGTGTAACCAAGGCCAGGCATGGTGGCGCACGCCTTTAATCCTAGCACTTGGGAGGCAGAGGCAGGTGGATCTCTGTGAGGTCAAAGCCAGCCTGCTCTATAGAGTGAGTTCCAGGAGAGCCAGAGCTACAGGGAGACCCTTGTCTCAAAAAAAAAAAAAAAAAAAAAAAAAAAAGAAGAAGAAGAAGAAGAAGAAGAAGAAGAAGTGTAACCAGAAAGTCACTGGAATAATTGGAATAATCATGTACTAATTTGTGCTTGTGAGCTTAACAGTCACAGTCACAGCTCTAAGGACTAAAGAATCATTTCAACAAAAAGTGAATCAATGCCATTCTAATTCTGAAATAATTCACCATAGTGAATCCCAGTCCTAAAGCTGTGGCCTTTAAAGGGAAGAGATATGAATGTGGGGGATTTTCTTACAATAATGGTGAAGAAGCAGAGATACAAATATCAAAGAATCTTATACCAAAGACACAGTGCTTACAGATGATTAGTTCTCTAACTCTTTGGGGACCTCAGTATCATCTTCAGTTAGACTGGACTTTATCTTCTGATTAATCTGGCTGTGTGTTATGGAAGATAATTTATGTATAAATTAAAGATGGGAGCACAGTATTCAGGCTAAGCTGGGACTACATAGCTAGCCTGTCCAAGGTCCTAAGTTTGATCCTCAGCACTACAGAAAAAAAAAAAATCAGGATCTAAGCTCAAATATCTGTAGTGTCACAAAGCTATACCATAACCTATAGAATCATTCTCTCTATACCTTTTTAAATTCTGTTCATTAGCCACACAGCTTGTAGGCATCAGTAATTTTAAGGACCTCCTTAGCTTCAGGAGTTATGCTAAAGTTATATCCTAATAAATGATCTCTGACACATTTGCTGTATTTAAAAATATAAATTACATTTACTTTAAGTAGAATTGGTAACTTTACTCTTATAAAAAAATTCTACTCATTAGTATTAGTCACTTATGCAAAAGCTTCCTTTCACAGATGACAATTCGTATTCATTTAACCAACATTCAGTAAGTGTCTAGTGTGTGCCTCATGTTATCCTTCATAAAGGCTGATGAATAGAGAGGCATTGCTCAGCTTTCCAATTTGAGAACATGGAAACATAAACTAATAATTATAATGGAAGTCATAGCTTTTTGTTACTTCTTTATTTGCCTTTTGTTACTTTTCTTGTTGCTGTGATTAAAACCTCCAATGAAAACAACCTAAGGAAAGAAAGGATTATATTGGTTCACAGTTTGAGGCTTTGCAGGCCAACACAGTCAGGAAGACATGGTGCAGGAGCATGAGGTGACTGGGCTCACCCAGTCTGCAGTCGGGGAGCAGAGAGTTGAATGCTGGTGCTAAGCCTACTTTCTCTTTTTAATTCACTGTGGTAACCCAGCTCATAGGATGGTGCCTCCCACATTCTCCCCTCCTTAGTTAAATCTTTTTGGAAATGCTTTCACAGGATTGTCCAAAAGTATGTGTCTCCCAGATAATTCTAAGTCCCATCAAATTAAAAATGAAGATTAATTGCCATAAATACTATACAGCGCTTCCGAATCCCAGGAGAAGGAAGGAAACATCTAGATTTTTCCACTGTCTAATACATATACTCCATACAAGCTTCCATCCAGGGGAAGGAAGGAAATATTGGATTTTTCCCACTCTCCGTGCATACACGCTACACAGGCTTCCATTTTCACTGCCTGTGTCTTGCTGGCAAAGACAACAATGATTCTCATGTTGGCAAATCTGGGTCACGTCTCATTCCTCAACTTGCTCAATATGTTTGCAAAATTTCAGTTCCTCAGTTCCTCCTTCTGCAGACAATTTCTTCCCTTTGTCCCCGGAGCTCGCCATCCCTTACTTCACTTCCTGTCTCACTGGTCATTCTTTGTAATCGTTCTTTGTTGGTTTTTAAAACCTACCAAAGGTCAGATCATCCAAACGCCTTATTTCCTAGTTTCTCCTCTTCTCATTTCTTCTAATTGGTCCCACCTCCTCTCAGAGCTTTAAGAAGTACTGGTTGTAGATGATTTGCCAATGTGTACCTCTGCCTTTGAGGTCTCTCCAGAGCTTCAAAGCACTTACCCAACTTCTCACTTAACCTTTCCATGGAGAGAAGCCCAATAGATGTTTCAAGCTTAACATAATAAAAAATAAATCTCAATTATTCCCACCCAATCTGCTACTGCCTACAGTCCTCACTATCTTAATTAATGGCAACTCCCTCCTTCTGATATCTTGGCATTATCCTTTACTCTGTATTTCTTTTAAAAATATTGTATGCATTATTTTTATTATTTTATGTGTATGAGTATATTTCCTGCATGTGTGTAAGTGCACCCATGTCATGCAATGCCCATGGAGGTCAGAAGAGAGTGTTGGATTCCTCTTGACCTGTAGTAACAGATGCTTGTTATCCACCATATTGGGTGCTGGGAATGCAACCCTGGTCCTCTGCAAGTGCAGTTAGTGCTTTTAACTGCTGAACCATCTCTCCAGCCCCCTACCTTGTAATTATTTTTTTATTGAGGTTTTGTGCATTTCTTAATCAAATTTAGACCCACTTCCCCTTCCATGCCCCCCACCCTGCCAGAGCTTGTGCATTCTGCCGCACATGCCTTTCATCTTTTTCTCACTCTTTTTTGAATTTTTGAGTGCAGAAGTTTACTGTTTCAGCCAGTTCTTTGTTGTTGTTCCTTCCAATTTGTATTTCTTTTACATGCTACTGTTCTGCTCTGTTTTCAAATTTTGTTCAGAATCTTACAACTCTTAAGCTCTCTGTGTTTGAACCCTACATAACATCTGCTTCCTCTTAACAGATCTCTCCATGTCTAGCTCTGCTTCCCCACACACTGAACTCCACACAGCTGCCAGCGTTGCGCATAAAATAAGTCATCGTCATATCATTCTTCCAGTTTCCACCTTTTCATGGGTCTCAACCACATTCCAAATAAAACTCAAAGTCCTTTCCATTGGCTTACAAGGCCCTAGGAAAATCTTGCCAATTGCTGCAAGTTTGGTCTCATTCCTCCCACATGTTCAAAGCCCTCCAACAGCAGTTTCTTTTCACTTCCTCATCATCATCAAGGGATTCCATCCTGGGCACCAGGCGCTTCCTGCTCCTTCCTCCTTGAATATTTCCCTCTCCACATCTGTACAGCTTGAGTTTGTGCTTGGCTTGCATCAGTGCTGCCTTAGCATCGCATCAACGTGGCTTTTCTTGACTAACCTACTTCAAATAGCCCTCCATCTGACTATCCACCTTGTTTCTAACTTCCACCTAAAACGATGCTTTCATACAGTTGTGTGTTTGCCTCTGTAGAACCTAAATTCCATCATAATAGAAAACGTCTGCTTTTTCAACTTTAGGTCCTAGGATGTCATCTGGCATGTAATAATCGTTCAGTGATGAATGAATTAATGAATGAATTTGTTTACTTAGAGATGGTGTCTTACTGCTGGCCTCAAACTCATTATGTAGATCAGGCTAGTCTAGATCTCACAGGGAGTTCCTCTGTCTCTGGGATTAAACATGTCTGCCACCACACCCGGCTATGACTACTGAGTTTAATTAATTAAGCAGTTTGAACTTGGAGAAAAGGACAAAAGGTTACAAGGCACAAGAAACTAGCATGGAGAAGGAATATCCGCCTGGTCTGTCTAAAACAGGAGTTGTCAAAACTATAGTTTTGGCCTCAGGACCAAATGCGGCCCACTACCAGTTTTTGTAAATAAAACTGTACAGAACCCAGCCATGCTCTTTGGTATACATGTTGTTTCTGGCTGTGTGTGTGCGGCAACAGCAGGGTCAAGCAGTTGTGACAGAGAACACATGGCCTATAAGAATCAAATATTTACAGGTTGACTTTTTAAAGAAAAATAAGTTTGACAATCCTTGGTCTACAGGATGGAGTGGATGGAGTGGTAAGACCCTGTCTCAAAAAGACAAAAAAAAAAAAAAAAAAAAAAAAAAAAAGAGAAGAAAAAAAAGAAAGAAAAACAAAGAAAACAATACGAAAAAAAAAAAAATCAATGAATCCAAAAGTTGTTTCTATGAGAGAATAAACAAGATAGACAGACCTCTAGCCCAGTTAACAAAAAGAAAGAGCAACTCCAAATCAATAGAATTTGTGATGAAAAGGGAAACATCACAACAGACAATGAAAAGATCCAGATAATCATATGGGAATACTTCAAAAACCTATACTCTACTAAGTTTGAAAACCTAGAAGAAATGGACGAATATCTGAAATCCTGGGACTCACCAAAACTCAACCAAGAAGAGATTGACAGCTAAAACAGACCCATAATATATGAAGAAATTGAAGATGTAATAAGAAACTTCCCAACTAAAAAAAGCCCAGGCCCAGACGGTTTCATGGCAGAATTCTATAAAACATTTCACAAAGACTTATAACCATTATTACTCAAATTGTTCAGAAGGATTCAAGCAGAGGGAAATCTCCTGAATTCCTTTTACAAAGCCGTATCACTCTAATACCAAAAGCAAGGAAAGATACGACCAAAAAGAACTATAGACCCATCTCATTAATGAACACAGATGCAAAAATGCTCAACAAAATACTTGCGAACCGCATACAGACCCACATCAAAAAGATCATCCATCATGACCAAGTTGGATTCATACCAGAGATGCAGGGATGGTTCAATATATGTAAATCAATAAATATCATAAAACACATAAATGGACTGAAAGACAAAAACCACACCATCATCTCCATTGATGCAGAAAAAGCCTTTGACAAAATCCAGCATCCCTTCATGCTTAAAGTCCTAGAAGGAATTGGATTGGAGGGATCATTCCTCAATGTAATCAAAGCCATATACAGGAAACCCACAGCCAATATCATCCTAAATGGGGAAATGACAGAAACATTCCCTTTAAAGGTAGGAACTCGGCAAGGCTGCCCCCTATCACCACTCCTCTTCAATATAGTGCTTGAAACACTTGCTAGAGCAATAAGGCAAGAAAAGGATATTAAAGGAGTACTAATTGGAAAAGAGGAAGTCAAACTATCCCTATTTGCTGATGATATGATTGTTTACTTAAG
>VZQC01002834.1:1713227-1764012 GCA_009823505.1 Rhizomys pruinosus
TATGTGTATGAATGTATTGTTTGCATGCAGGTCTGTGCACCCGTGTCGTGCAATGCCGCGGAGGTCAGAAGAGGGTCTCAGATTCCCCTGGAACTGGAGTTCTCCTGGAATTGGAGTTACAGACGGTTCTCAGCCGCCATGTGGGTGCTGGGGATCGAACCCGGGTCCTCTGCAAGAGCGTCAGTGCTCTTAACCGCTAGGCTATCTCTCCAGCCCCGAGAAGCCATTTTCTTACTTGCACACACTGAATCCTCTCCTGTGAAGCCTGTTTTCTTGTTTCCATTGTTTATTGGCTTCTGCCTTTAAAAACTCAAAGTATGGGTTAACTGAAAATGGATAGGTTATCATTTTGAGGAGGAAGTGGAAATTTCCAAAGCAGACACAGCCTCGCCCTAAGCAAGAGAAACAGAGCTTTGATTCCTGCTGC
This sequence comes from Rhizomys pruinosus, assembly GCA_009823505.1. Lineage (NCBI taxonomy): Eukaryota > Metazoa > Chordata > Mammalia > Rodentia > Spalacidae > Rhizomys > Rhizomys pruinosus. Next base: position 1,713,655 of record VZQC01002834.1, read on the forward strand.
AGTCTTCAGGGCCTATGGTCTGTCCTGAGTTTTTTTGTAGATCAGAGGGAATTTTGTCATCGTCATTGTCATTGTTGTTGTTGGTATTTAATTTAATACTTCACTTTTCAGGAAGTAGCCAGATCAGACTTTCTAGACATTATCCACTTGGGATGTGATGAAATAATCACAAGCTTCATTTGGTAGGAGTTGGTATCAGTGATGGGGTGCTAGCTCAGCCCTTTTGAAAGCAGCAGACGGAGGTGGCTCTGATAATTACATTAGGACTGTGGATACACACTTGCCTTGGGGATTTGAAGTTGGGCTTAATCAAATCTGGATTTGACATTTCACAGCCCACATCAAGGATTTCTGCACCGGAACAGCCAAGCCTCGCCACCTCTTGCTGTTACTTAGTGTCCCCGCCTAAGGAACCCAGCAAGCCTTGTGCTAATCTTCTTGATGCTTTGGCTGCATTTCTGCCTTACTATACAGCACTCATAGTTTCTCTAGGTCATTGCTTCTTTCAGTCCCAAAACAAAAAATGTGTTTATGTAATACCCTGCTCCAGGGTTGTGTTTTGAGTATGAAATGTTCCCCGATGATGGCATTGTTTGGGAAACTTGAAAGAGACTGTCCCCATGGGTTCCATGTATTTGGGTTTTTATTTATTTATTTATTTATTTTTGCAAAATCCTACCAAATATTTTTTTCACATAAATTTATTTTTATTTTTTTAACAAATCTAGACCCATGTCCCCCCCATTCCCCCACCCCACCAGAGCTCATGTATTCTGCCAAACATGCTTTTCATCTCTTTCTCAGTCTTTCTCAATATTCTCCATGAGGAGGTTCACTGTTTTGAGCAGAAGTTCACTGTTTCAGTCAGTTCCTCGATGCAGTCCTTTATGTTGTTGTTGTTGTTGTTGTTTCCAATATGCATCACTCCCAACTGGATTGGACAAAAGCTCAGGGGGCCATACACAAGAAATACTTACAACTAGGTAATTGGCACTAGCATCCACACATGAGGGATACCATTCGTCGTTTGTTTTTCTGGGACTGTGTTACTTCACTCAGCATGATGTCCTCTAGCTCCAGCCATTTTCCTGCAAAGCTCATGATGTCGTCTTTCTTTACTGCTGCATAGAACTCCATTGTGTAGATGTACCACATTTTCTCTATCCACTCATCAGTTGAGGGGCATTTGGGTTGGTTCCAGCTCCTTGCTATTGTGAAGAGAGCTGAAATAAACATGGCCGTGCATGTATCTCTGTGGTGGGGTAAGTCTTGAGGGTACATGCCCAGGAGTGGTATGGCTGGGTCGGGTGGCAAGTTCATTCCAAGTCTTCCAAGGGTTCTCCACACTGCTTTCCATAGTGGCTGTACGAGTTTACATTCCCACCAGCAGTGGATGAGTGTTCCCCTTTCCCCACAACCTCTCCAGCACTTGGTATCATTTGTTTTCTTGATCCTAGCCAGTCTTATTGGAGTAAGATGATATCTTAAAGTGGTTTTCATTTGCATTTCCTTAATGATTAGTGATGTTGAGCAGTTCTTGAGGTGTTTCTCAGACATCTCTAATTCCTCGCTTGTGAAGTCTCTGTTCAGTTCTTTGCTCCATCTATTGAGCGGGTCATTTGTTTTCTTTTTTCTTTGTTTTTTGAGTAGTTTATATATTCTGGAAATCAATGCTTTGTCAGATGTATCTGCAGTGAAGGTTTCCTCCCACTCTGTGGGATTTCTCTTCACTTCCTTGATTGTTTCTTTTGATGTACAGAAGCTTTTGAGTTTGATGAGGTCCCATTTGTCAATTGTCGACCTTAATTCTTGTGCAGCTGCTGTCTGATTTAGGAAGTCTTTTCCTACGCCTATGTCTTGTAGTCTGCTGCCAACTTTTTCTTCTATCACCTTCAGAGTTTGGGGTTTCACGTTGAGGTCTTTAATCCATCTGGAGTTGACTTTTGTACAGGGTGAGAGGTAGGGGTTTAATTTCATTCTTCTACAAGTGGTGATCCAGTTTTGCCAACACCACTTGCTGAAGATGCTGTCTTTTCTCCATTGTGGTTTCTTGGCCCCCTTGTCAAATATGAGATGGCTGAAATTGTATGTGCTCAGATTTGGATCTTCGGTTTTGTTCCATTGGTCAACAGGTCTGTTTTTGTGCCAGTACCAGGCTGTTTTTATGACTATAGCCCTGTAGTATAGTTTAAAATCTGGTATAGAGATCCCTCCTGTGTAGCTCTTTTCACTCAGGATTGATTTGGCTATTCGGGGTCTTTTGTTTCTCCAAATGAATTTAAGAACTTTTGTTTCCAAGCCTGTGAAGAAACTCTTGGGGATTTTGATTGGGATTGCATTAAATCTATACAAGAGTTTTGGTAAAATGGACATTTTTACAATGTTAATTTTCCCAATCCATGAGCATGGGAGGTTTTTCCATCTTCTGAGGTCTTCTTCAATTTCTTTCTTTAAGGGTTTAAAATTTTTGTTGTAGAGGTCTTTGGTGTCTTTGGTTAGGTTTGTTCCTAGGTATCTTATTGTTTTTGAGGCTATTGTGAGTGGGAAGGTCTCTTTGAATTCTTTCTCCAGTTGCTTGTTCTTGGTGTAAAGAAAGGCCATTGATTTTCTAAGGTTAATTTTGTATCCTGCCACTTTGCTGAAGCTGTTAATCGTTTCTAGGAGTTTTCTGGTGGAGTTTTTTGCATCTCTTAAGTAAACAATCATATCATCAGCAAATAGGGATAGTTTGACTTCCTCTTTTCCAATTAGTACTCCTTTAATATCCTTTTCTTGCCTTATTGCTCTAGCAAGTGTTTCAAGCACTATATTGAAGAGGAGTGGTGATAGGGGGCAGCCTTGCCGAGTTCCTACCTTTAAAGGGAATGTTTCTGTCATTTCCCCATTTAGGATGATATTGGCTGTGGGTTTCCTGTATATGGCTTTGATTACATTGAGGAATGATCCCTCCAATCCAATTCCTTCTAGGACTTTAAGCATGAAGGGATGCTGGATTTTGTCAAAGGCTTTTTCAGCATCAATTGAGATGATGGTGTGGTTTTTGTCTTTCATTCCGTTTATGTGTTTGATGATGTTTATTGATTTTTGTATGTTGAACCATCCCTGAATCTCTGGTATGAATCCAACTTGGTCATGATGGAGAGTTCCATGTATTTGAACACTTGGTCAGTTGGTGGTGTTGTCTGGGGAAAGTCACAGAACCTTTAAGAGGTGTGACCTTGTTGGAGGAATTGGATCACTGGCGTCAGGCTTTGAGGGTTCATAGCCCCCTCTCATTTCCGGTTTTGGCTTTGGTTGCCTCCTGCCATACATCTCTCCCATTCTTCTACAGGTTGCCTTGGTCGTGGTGTTTTAGGATAGCAATCGAAGTTACCAAGATAAGGACGCAGTGCCTCACTGGAGGAAGCAGGGCACTGAAGGCCGGCCTCCAGCCTTTACAGCTGACCCCACTTCCTGTTCACTCTGTGCTTCCTGATTGTAGGTTCAGTGTGACCAGCCAGCCTCCTGTTCCTGCCAACATCCATCCCCTGCCTTCTCTGTGTCTTCCCTGCCAAGACGGAATCCTGCCCTAGAACTATAAGCCAGAACAAACCTTTTACCCCTTAAATTGCTTCTTGTCCAGTATTTTACCACAGCAACAAGAAAAATAATACAGAAAATGCAGGGATAGAAATGATGGTGAAGAAGACTGGACCCTAACATGCCCTGCCTGGGCAAAAATTACAGAGCTCCTAAGCACTTGCATCCAGAGAGATTACACTAACCTGTGGCTCAAAAGCAGTTGTGTTTATTTATTCATTCCCTGTTTCGTGACAGGTAGTTTCGAGAGAGGTAATACAGAGGGGCCACTGGGGACTTGAAGACCCATTTCAATGACTCTTGCCCACTTGACATCTGAACAATCTGCTCTTGTTGTAGTCAGGTATTTCCGATGAAAAATTTTCTTTAGAGAATATTTTGAGAAATACTGATGAAAGTAGAAGTGATAGAAACAGGAAGTTGCTTATATAGCACCATCCCTGCACCTGTCACGAGGATGGTCAAGGCTAGATGATCTCAGCTCTGCTGGGGGTGGCAGAAAGTGAAGGACTGCAAGCTAGGGGGCATGGACATGCGCAGGTGCCCTGTGAATAGGGCTCTGAGAGGGAGTGGGCAGATAAGATGACAGCAGAAAGGCTAGGCTGGACACAGGTTAGATCTTGAAAAGCCTTGTAAGATTATATACACAGATGGGGAGAAACCTCTGTGTAGCTGGGAGTAATGTAACCAAATGTGCACTTTAGGGTCAATTGTTTAGGTGTTAGCGTGGCAATAGAGGGAAGCCAAAGTAGACAGAAGGCAGCGGGGAGTCTTTTAGAGTTAAGTGTGAAAAGAAAAGGTTCTTTGTTCAGATGCACATGCAAAATATTCCTTGACTGAAAGACATTTATGAAAAAAAAAAAAAAAAGCTGCACCACCAGCCACCCAAAGGAGCTAGGCTTCCAGAGCTTCTGCTCGGGAATTCCAACCGTCAGCGCTCTTCCTGCGCGTGTTCCTCAACTTCCTGCCCAGTCACTGCTTTCTTTTCTATTTTGCCTTTTGTGTCTTCTTTACATTGTCCAACCTCAAATTTCCACACCTGAGTCAGCAAAATGATTCAGTGGGTAAAGACACTTACCCAAAGCCTGAGGACCTGATTTTGATCCCCAGGTCCCACATGGTACTCACACAGCACAGACATTTATACATACAGCACATACTCACGCAGCACACACACACATACACATAGCACACACAGTAACTAAATAAATGTAATAATACCTTTCCCCTCCTTTCACGCCTTGGTCATGATTCTCTGAGAATTTTAGTAACATTCTTTCATTTTAATGCCCACAGTACTGCCTCCGTGTGACATTCCTAAGAGGAAGGCTCCTCCTGGCCTTGCTTATCTCTTCATGCCATCCTCATGGTAAGTCACTGGCCAATCTGCAGGTTGGTTTCCCATGGGGAAGGTTTTTGGTACAATCATCAGTGGCTCATTGGGAGGGAGGGGGTTGCATTACATAAAACACAGCTGCTGGTGGCTGTCTGTGCAACAGAGGCTGTGGGAATTCTGGATTCCCTTAGGAGGAAATGGACTTGATGTACATGGAAAAGGACACTGGTGTGATCATGCAGGTGACTCTGGATTAGTTCAAGACTTTCAGGATTTAAGTTGCATAATAAACATTGCAAGATAAAGATGCTGCTACTAAAAAAGATGAAAATATTTCCAGTATGAGTAATTTAAGTGAATGGAAATGCTCTTACCAGGAAGTGGCATAGAAGAAAAATGTGTTGGGGGAATAAGTTCAACTGAATCATGAAATTTCTAAAGAAGAAACTTAGCAGCATCTATAGTTCACACAGCCAGTACAATATGAAGTCTAATTCTACACATTATCTGACTCCACACTCCTGCACTGCTCTCTGATCTCTGTACTCTTTACGAAACCATATGAATTACTTCTGCATGCTCCACTGAACCTTCTGTGTAGATCTATTGTTCTGACTGTTTTTCAAGGTAACTATCCATGTAGGTATTATCCCCAACTAAAAAACAAATTCCAAGAAGCAGCTCAGTGGTGTCCCGGTCGTGTCCAGAAGCACGCCCTTGGTACTGTTTCAAATGACTTTGGAGTTGAGAAGATACACAGCAAGTAGGGAAGTGAGCGGAGGGGAAGGGGCCAAGAATGGTGGACAGCTGGAGCTGAGTCTTGCTGGATAACTAATATGAATCCATCCTCTAGAGCTATCCTACCCAGAGGAGTTTCCATACCAATTCTGTCTGTTGCCAAATGGGGTCTTTTATTTCAGGTTGTGGGGTGAAAGGAATGTTAATTCTCAGCACTTTCAATTCACCTATAAGGATAATTGAGCAGCTCTGGGGTCAGAGAGAGGACTCTGGCAAAGAAATGTATGTTTTGTAGTTAGCAGCCCCACAGGTATTCACTAAGGGAAGACAAGAAGCAATGTCCAAACATCAACACTAACTCATGAACTGGAGGAATAAGTGAGAATCAATAGGAGAACAACATAGTTGGTATCAACTATGAATGATATAATCATAACTACTTATGAGTCCCTTTGTCCCAGGTAGAGAACCTATCAGCCAAACTATAAGAGCAACAGAAGAGGATAAAGTAATACACTTGTGCAGAATGGGTGTATATGCATATAAATTTTAAAATGTAACTTCACACTGAGGCCCTGGCACACCAATCTTTAAATAAACCATAATCCACTTGGCATCTCCTCTACTTACACAATAGTCACCTTCTCTTTTGTGATGTGACCACATCTTTTTAAAAAACACAGAGCCATGTTGTATTATTTTAAGAACCTTCCTTCTTTAAAAGATACGAGTGGTTTATGATTAGAATTGTAACATCTGGGAGGTAGAGCCTAGACTATCACAAATTTCAGGCTAGACTGAGCTACACAGGATACTGGATCTCAAAAACAACAAAAGAAAATAAAACCAGGGGAGGAATAGGAAAGAGGAGGAAGGGAAGAGAGAAGGAGTAAGAGGAAGAGGAGAAACTGGGTATGGTGGCACATGGCTTTAATCTGAAGGCAGAAATAGATACATTTCTGTGGATTCAAGGCTAGCTTGGTCTGTATAGCAAGTTCCAGGCTAGCAGGGATTACATAATGAGACAATGTCTCAAAAAAAAAAAAATAGAGAAAAGGGAAGAAGGGCAGAGGAGAAAGAAGAGGAGAGAACCCAAGAAGAACCAGCAAAGCCAGTGGATTTAGGGGTTGATCCTCAAGAAGATTCATTGAGGTGAAGATGGATTGAAGACCATTTTTGAAACGCTATCCCAGCTTCTTGAAACATGGGAATTTCCCACATTCCTTGACACAGTCCTAGGTGATGGGCAGCAGCCCTGCTATATACTGATGAGCAGGCTCTAGGGGAACAGAAGCCTGAATCAAAAGATAATTTAGAATGTATGCAAGATGGGTTTCAAGTCCTGACTAGGGTCCAAAGAATGTTAAACAAAGAAAGAGGATGAAAGTTAAAAGCCTAAGGAAATGCTCACCAATTAAGAGTTGCCGAAGGTGAAGAGGCCAGAAGGGAAAATAGAAGCAACCAATTTGGAGCCTTTTCAAATGGACGTCTATGACAGGTTTGTATTCAATTCTGTCACCTTGGCATGGCCCTGAGAGAGAATGGAAGGATGCTGGTGGAATACACAGGCATGACAGGAAGTGTAAGAGGCGATCTGGGCTCTGTTGAAGCTGCCTCTTTGGGAGGAGGCCCTGGGGCCACTTCCCGGAGATCCATTAGCTAGTAGATCTCGAATGAATTTATTTATACAAGGACAGTGATTGCCTATCTTTTATATTTATTCTTCATGGAAAAGCTTAAAATTATGTAGACGAGTAATTGATTTGGGGGCAGCACCTGGATAGGACTACAAAGCTTCGTTCCTTTAGTAAGATTTAATCAATTCAGAATAATTGGAAGAAAGCAACCATTATCAGAAACGTGTGGATGTTTTAAGTTGTGGAACACTATGAGGCATTCATTCTTTTTTTTTTTTTTTAAGGTGTTGTGTAGGCCTAGTCGGCCTCCAACTCTCTATAACCACGGATGACTTTGAACACTTTGCTGCCACCACCATGATGTTGGGATTACAGGCATGTACCACCACACCTCGTTTGTGTTTTGATATCAAACCCAGGGCTTAGTGCATACTAGACAAGCACTCTACCAACTGAGCCACATCCGCAGCCCATACAGTAACCATTCTTTAAAACAATATTGTATTTATTATTTTTGTTTTATATGTATGAGTGTATTGGCTGCATGTGTGTAAGTGCATCCATGTTGTGCAATGCCTGCAGAGGTAAGAAGAGGGTGTCAGATTCCCCCAAATTGGAGTCATGGACAGTTGTTAGCTGCCATGTGGGTGCTGGGATCCAAACCTGGGTCCTCTGCAAGAGCAGCCAGTGCTCTTGACCCCTGAGCCATCTCTCTGGCCCCACAACATTCATTCTTATCTTCGAGATTAAGAACTAAATTCAGATTCAGTCTCTGGTACAGTTAAATAATCACCAAGGACCTACTTCAGTAGTTTAGAACATGATATAATTGGGCCTGCTGGAAGGCTCTGTGGTAAGGGCATTTGCCACCAAGGCTAATGGTCTGAGTTCCATCTCTGGACTCCACAAGGAGGAAGCAGAAAATTCATTCCCAAAAGTTGTCCTTTGACTTTCATAAGAATGTCATTTTATGTGTGCACACACAAAATGATATAAACCAAGAAACATAGAGTATGGTGGAGCTGATATATTAATTTCTTTTTACTTAAGTAACGTTAGTGTATTATTCTCCCCAGCCTATATTGCAGCTTTTAATTTGGCCAACCCATTGTCTTAGGAAATAGAAGATAGACTTAGAACTGTGCCTATACTAACCTTGATGAGTTTCAAATCTGTCTTACTATCTAAGACTGAGAGGAGCAGATTCTGATAAGCAAAACTCACAGAAGACCTATGTCAGAATTCTCTGTGTGTGTGTCTGTGTGTGCGCACATGCATGTCTCTGTGTGTGTGTCCATGTCTGTGTGTGTTGGCCATAGCTTCTTTCCTGGCATCTTTTTCGAGACACAAAGTCTCTTGGTCAGCCTAGAAATCAAGTTCCAGAAGCCTTCTGTTGCGTAAAAATCCAATAGTCATGAAAACTTCCATTATCACACCCTCAGTGCTCCCTGTGGACTCCTCCCACAAGGCTGGGCTCTGAGAACTCAGGGACCCACTAGTACCAGGTGTCCAGGGTTCTCATTACTGATGTTCCCATGAAAAACAGTCACATACAGGATGGGCAGGAATAAATGCACAAGGACCAAAACTAGCTCCAAATCAAGCGTATAATTAATCTGAAGTGTTTCTGTCAGTGCTCCTCCATGCTCGTCATGCTGTATCACATGACTGTAAGCAGCGTTGGCTCTGAACATCCAGCACTACTGTGCACTTTGTGCTGTGCCGCCACCAGGAAACAGAATTCAAAACACCTTGCCTCAGATTCAAATCTACTGTATCTTATACATTACAGTGCTTTTACTGTGCGTATAAAGTTTTCTGTTCTTATAGCAACGAAATGGTTTAATTATGGAAAATAAAATATTTTCCTATAATTCCTCACCACAGAAGTATCAAAATAGTATTTTTGGATTATACTGTGATAAATTTAATTTGTAAAATTGCTGTTTGAATGGCTGACTTAAGTTTCAGAAAAAAATTGTAAAAGGAGTTTGGGCTTGGGCTTGGGACAAAATTCTCAATGATTTCTGAAGTGGCACTAAACATTTTTCTGGTATTTTGTACTGCATATTTATGCGAATTCACTTACCAGAATTGATGATTATAAAATCAGATTATTGATCAACTCTGGAAAACAATGAAAATGTTCTATGTCCTGTTGTACCAAATATTCAGCTAAGATTCAGTGTTTTATGTAAAAATGATAAGGACATTAGCCGGGCGTGGTGGTACACGCCTTTAATCCTAGCACTTTGGGAGGCAGAGGCAGGCGGATCTTTGTGAGTTCAAGGCCAGTCTGGTCTACAGAGCAAGTTCCAGGCCAGTTGGGGCTACAGGGAGACCCTGTCTTGAAAAGACCAAAAAAAAAAAAAAAAAAAAAAGATAAGGACAATTAGTATGCAAATTTTCTTCCATCTTTAATAAAGAGTAAGATTATAGGTATACCAAAGATCTGTTTTAAAATATATTTCTTTGTGACTTATCATTACCAAATGTTTGACTTGTATGTTTATTTTATATATCTATAGAACTGGGATCAAGTAAGGATTTCTCAAATGAAAAGGTTCATAAAAGGAAAGAGTTTAAGAAGCCCTGCTCTACTCTATTGACTCTTTACATCTCATATAAAGGATTGCACTGTGATCTTATTGGACTATACATCATTAACATCTTTTATTCAATGCCTGACTGTCATCAAGATGCTAAATTGGGCTGAAGGAACAAAGCATTTACCCCCAGTTATTAGGATAGCTTACCTATATTCGTTGTCACCCACAGTGTGTACTTGCATTCATTAGGTGCTGTAACAGTCCTAATGCTTTGGTGACTTAAGACAACAAAAATTTCTTATTCATATTGTACTACTTATCCATTTCTGTGTAGCAAACTGCTCCCCAACCTAGTACCTTAAAGAAGCAAGCATTTCTCACAATATTTTGGCCGCTGACATCCCAGGAGCAGCTCAGATGAACTGGCCCAAGCTCAGTGTCTCTCCCAAAGTTCTATTGACAGTATCTGCAGGTTCAACTGAGATTAGACAGTTCTCTTCCAAGCTCTCCTGACTATGGACTGGTTCCCATTCCTCCCCACAAGGACATCTTCACGGATAGATGTGCAATTGTCTGGCCTCCCCTCCAAAGAGGAGCGAGAGAAGAGCCAAGACGGAGGAGATTGCACTCTATTTTTTTTCTTTTTTTTTGGCCTTTTCAAGACAAGGTCTCCCTGTAGCCCCAGCTGTCCTCGAACTCACTCTGTAGACCAGACTGGCCTTGAACTCACAAATATCTGCCTGCCTCTGCCTCCCGAGTGCTAGGATTAAAGGCGTGCGCCACCACACCCTGCCCAAGGCTGCACTCTTTTACCGGCTCACCTTGAAAGGGATGCACCATCGCTTCTGCCATGTGCCATTTTTCACATGGGTAGACCCAAGCATCATGCAGGAAGTGGATAGCAGAAAGTGGGGATCTTTAGAGGGTGATTGCTGTATGGCAGAGAGCCATTGGTCAGAGAAGTTGGGGGGGGGGGAGGCAGAGCGTTGCTCAGGATGTTTTAGGTGCCAGGACCCACGCTCTTTCTCTTTGGAGGCTTCTCTAGGGCCCTGGTCCTCTGCATCTGACGGAAAGGTCAGGAGCAAACAAAGAGCACAAATAGCTGTACCCAGATTGCTTAGGTGTTTGCGGGGCTGCACTAGGAAACTGCATGCATTACTTTCGCCCACATTCCACAGGCCACAAAACAAAAAGTGCCTAATGGCAGAGGGTCTGGGACCTGTGACCTGTTTGTTTGTAGCCCTTGACTTAAAGGGGATGGGACTTGGTGACTGAAAAGCAAGCATTCTGCCATACCCTCTAATTCAAAGGACTGTACTTGCAAGCTGTTTTTTCAAAAAGCTAACAACAACAAAATGATGGCTCGCCATCATGCAATAGTTGTGTATTTTCACCTCTGCAGTGTGTCACAAATGTGGCTGCTGTTAGGGGCAGCAAGCAGGTGGCAGAGAGGGCAAGTCTTGAGCCATGGAAGGTGTGCTGTTTCTTCAGGAGTATGAGGAGGATGTGGCTAGAAACAAGACTTGCTTTGTCTCCCAAGGGGGCCGAGAAGGGAGCCTTTGTTCCCAAGCAAACGAAAACACAAATCACAAAACTAAATTATGAATGCAAAACCATATATTAAAATGTGGCCCGTGTGTGCTATTTGCATGTTAATATGCATCTGCCATTCCCTGCGCTCAGTTTAGTCAGCTCAGAGAACACTAAACAACAACGGAGTGCGGTTCATGATTGGAGGAAGGGTTTGCAAATGTATCTCCACTATTCCTGTCCCTCTTTCCAAGCCTCTTGATCTTTAAGGGATCTAGATGCTAATCCCAGATTACTGTGGCTTCTTTTTTTCATTAAACCGATGGCTTAACACTCAAATGACGGTAATGAATAAAAACCATTTTGAAGATAGAAAAAAAAAAATCCAATCCAAATTTGGAAGCTCCAAAAGGCTTTAACAATTCTTTGGATTAGAGAGGTACTCCCAACTCACCTTCTCATTCTGAATACTGGCCTTATTTATTTCCAAAGAAAACCTATAAGAAATTGAATACTATTTTTTCTTCTAAACACCCGGTTTGTTGAGCCTTCTGCCATGGCTACATCCATGGCTGAAATTTTCATTGTTGGTTTTATCTTCTGCTGGTTTGCTGGCTTCACTTTTAATCTGAGGAAACCTCAGAAAGGAAATCATTTTTATGGAAGTAGCAAAAATGGAACAAATCTCAACCACACTTAGAATCCTTGCTCTCTGCCCATCGAGGCTTCTGGCCCAGAGATCAAGAATGTGTTTGACGAGAACAGGGCTCCAAGCTGTAAGCCTGAAATACATGAAACTCTTTGTTGTTAATTGGCACTTACCTCACCTACACGCCTTTGCCAAGAAGAGCTGAGAGGTTTAATAGGAAAGGAAGAAAGGAAAGAGCCCCGAGTCCTGGAAAGCAGTCCCAGCCACATGGGATCTTTAGCTGGGGGGCTTTGCACACCCCAGTATTCTACAGCAATAAAGTGGCCTGTGTGCCTGCCTGGCCCTCCGCTGTTTGTTTGGGGGGTAACACTCAGGCTGGGGCCTGAGTGATAACTGCTTGGTGTAATTACGAAGACAGCTTGAAAACTATGCTCCTCTTTGTTCCAGCTTCCAGATGACGGCTGTCTCAACGCTGTGTGCCAGTTTTATTTCAAAGCGCTTTTCTTTCCATATTTCAAAGGTCAGTGTATTTACTGGTGGCCAAAAAAGAGCCTGGTGTAAGAGAAAGAAGCCCATGTGCCTGAGTGGTGGGGGCACCAAACGAGGAGGCAGGGGGCTGCCTCTGAATGCTACAGGAACTTTCAGGGAAGGCAGAGGACTGTCGAATCCACCTCTCCTTCATTCACCCCTCGAACAGAAGGAAGCGAAGAGGATCAGTAGTCTTCTTTAAAGATTAAAAAAAAGAAAAAAAAAAAAAAACCACAAAACTTCTCAAAGTCTGGTTGAGGAAGAAGAAATGAAGGTATTTCCAGTAATGCAATGCTATCAAACACTGAGCCAAGAAAATGTCCACTTCACCTCCCTGGGTTGGAAATGATTCCTCCTTCTAAGAAGGCAGCCTCACAAGCTGGCAGCCTGAAAAGCCTTGAGCTGATATTCCGTCAAAGACGTTAGCACCGGGAAATAGCAACAAGCCCCACACCCTTTGGCAGAACTCTCGGTTGCCTTTCTGACACCATTACTTAGAAAACCGAGTCTGACCAGACTGTTATCTTCCCATACATAAAACATTAGTTCTATTGTGAATATTTGAAAATAGCATGAGGTCCAATGACATAAACTCAATATCTGTTTCAAGCATTCTTTGTGATTCATTTTCTTCTGTGTTGTCTCTCTCTGTCTTCCCTGCTTTTGTTATAGAGTGAGGCCTGGCAGAAGGAGGTGAATAAGCTGTGGAAGTGGAGGAAAGCATGGATTCCAAAACTAAATTTGTGGGGGTTCACATAGTGCTATCATGACCATTGTGGAAGAGGGGGGCAGAAGGTTGCAAGAGCCAGGGCTGGGGCATGAACATAAGGAAACGAGGTCTTCAGGCCTCTAGGAATTAACTCACATGTTACAACAAGGGTGACAGCATGCACAAGACCTATGCTGACTCAGACAAAAACCAACATAGAACTGGGGAAATGGGCCCAAGCATAACTAAAGAACTACTGTCAACTGATTACTGCAGGGGGAAGGAGAGTTGATGTTCTTTAAGGGAGAGACTCTAGCTAGGTTGACTAGACTCCAATGGATGAACTTGCAACAAGGGACATCTGGGAACAAATGCTTGACCGGGTGGGTATTAACACATGTGACAGAATGTGTGAAATCCACTTGGAGGGGTCATGTAGGGTGTGGATGGGGGAGGGGGTCTAAACATGATTAAGATCTATTGTATGAAACAGTAAAATATACATTAAAACCAACAAATAGTGTTGCCACTTAGCTGTGTGACTTTGGCCAATACATTTAACCAACATGGACTGCAGGCTTCTTGTCTACAAACACAAGTCGCTGGTGGCATGGTGCTGTGAGGATTCAGTGGATTAATGTTTGTGATATATGAAACATTGCTGGTGCTTTATAAACATCCCAATGTTAGTTAATTGCAAAAGGCATGCCTCCCTTCTGAGATCCATCTCCTGTGTGTCCTTCTTTAGTCACTTTGCCTCTGCCTATACTAATAGAAAGATAGGTTGCAAATGCTAAGCACACAGTGCTTATTTGTGAACCTGGTAAGGTGGGGATAAAATGGTAAATGAAAGCCAATGAAATGCCCAACAGTTGGTCTCTTAGTTACTGTGAATTTTCAGGCTCCTATGAAGAGTTGTAACAAAACAGGCAGAATTCTCCCCTGCCTAACCAGGAAAAACATGGTAACTCCTAAAGGAATGGAGGGAAAGCAAGCAGAGCTCGAGAGAAGAGTGCTAAAGAGCCTAAAGACCATTTCCATTACATTTAACCTAATATTTACCTAATAGATTACCTAAGTGTTGTTACCTCCATTTTACAACCCAAGAAAACAAGATTTCAGGAAAACTAAGTGAATTAAGTGGGTTTTGAAAGTCTCCAGCTGTTAAGCTGTTTGGCTGCATTTAAACCCCCTTCTACTGGGTGCCTGGCCCCTACTTTTTGCCTTTTTCCTGGGAAAAACTCATCTAGAATGGAAACCTGAGAAGCTACCAGAGGTGTGGGATAGACTAGATGTCAGATGACTTGTGACATTATGGGCAGCCTTAATGAGGAACCTGTTCATGTTTCTTCTAAGACATTGCCACCACTATTCAAATGAAGCAAGTCTCATGAGTGTTTGTTTTGAACTGTGTCATTGTGGGCACCAAGAAGAGGGGAGTGAGATAGCTTCCACGACTATTAGAGGGGAGTGAGATAGCTTCCACTACTATTAGAGGGGAGCGAGATGGCTTCCATGACTATTAGAGGGGGGTGAGATGGCTTCCACGACTATTAGAGGGGAGCGAGATGGCTTCCGTGACTGTTAGAGGGGAGCGAGATGGCTTCTGTGACTATTAGAGGGGCGCGAGATGGCTTTCGTGACTATTAGAGGGGAGTGAGATGGCTTCTGTGACTATTAGACAGGAGCGAGATGGCTTCAGCGAGGATGGCTTCCACGACTATTAGAGGGAAGTGAGATGGCTTCTGTGACTATTAGAGAGGAGCGAGATGGCTTCTGTGACTATTAGAGGGGGTAATGTACTGTTTCTTTAACTTTTATTTTATTTTTCCCCGTAGCTACTGGAACTCACTACATAGACCAGGCTGGTCTTGAAATCACAGAGATCCACCTGTCTCTGCCTCCTGGTGCTGGGATTAAATGTGTCTGCCACCACACTGGCATATACCATTTTTTTAAAGATGTCTTCCAGCTCTCATTTTAAATTTTCTATACATTATCCAAGGCAACTTATGAAGAATAGAATAACCTGTTGGTTTCCATTTCTTAGTTTGCTATTGCTGCTGTAAAAATTAGCTCATATTTGGTTGGTTAAAACAATACAAATTTATTATGTTATAGTGCTTGAGGTCGCAAATCCAAAATGGCTCCCACTGAGTGAAGGTCAAGGTCAGAGAGGCTTGCTTGCTTTCTGGAGGCCCAAAGGGAGATGTGTTTTCTTGATAATTTCAACCTTCAGAGGCTGCCTACATTCTTTGGCTCTTACCCCTTCTTATCTTCAAAGCCAGCAAAGGCTGGTCAAGTCTCACATTATAACATTCAAAAATTGAATCTTCTGCTTCCCCTTTCTACATTAAAGAAGTCAGTGATCTCATGTCTGAGTAGAAAATACAGGATAATCTCATGTTGAGGTCAGTCAATTAATTTCTAGTCCATCTATGACCTCAGGTTTTCCTTGTTAGCAATATAATCTATGTGCAGATTCTGATTGTGTGCATCTTTGAAGGACCATTTTCCTATGTACCATAGATGTACCTACCTGATGCTGTCAGTAGGATTCACTTCTAGTGCCTCAGCTGTGCCACATTCTAACCTGATTACTTAAACAAGCTACTTGACTTCTTGTTGCCTCCATTTTCTAACTCGAATAAGAGCAGTAGAAATTACTCTTCTTGTTGCTGTGACCAAATACCTGATAAGAACCAACTCAAAAGAGGGTTTGTTTGGGGCTCATGGCTTGAGAGTGTAATCCACCATGGTCAGGCATCAGGGCAGCAGACACACTTGTGGCTATGGCAGCAGGAGTGTGGAGCAGCTTCCTCACATCTGTCCAGGTCAGGGAGCAACAAACAGAGAACGCTGGCGCTCATCTGACTCTCCTGTCTCCCTCCTTATTCAACCTGGCCCCAGTCCAGACGATGGCACTACCCACTTTCAGGATTCATCTTCCCTCCTGAGTTAGTCTCCTCCAGAAGTATGTCTCCTAAGGGATTCTAAGCCTAGGAGTTGACAATGTAATCATGTTACGAAGATGTTATTATGAAGATTAAACGCATACTTCTAGAATGTCACCTGATGCTTAAGTTTTAGCTGTTATTATTATGCTTTTGATTATTATTTTGAAAATGATGCTGATGACATAGTTTATGGAGCTCGATTGTGCTTTTGTCTGTTAATCTTGCTTCCCTGTGTGGCAGAGTTTGTTGCTATCTGTGACTTTTCTTGTCTATTCTTCCCTTAGGTTAGCCATCAACATGTCAGCCACCTTCTCTGCCATCTATTCATCCAGGATGGTGGCCCATATTGGCAGCAGTCTAGAAGCAAGTAAATATACTTGGATGATGCTACGATAACAGAGGCAACATAAGCAGTGATATGGGCAGGTGCTGTTAACTGGGTTTGGGAATTTCAGTATTAAGAGATATCAGACTTAATCGGCGTCAGTCCTCTGATTCAAAGTTTGATCACTTGTCATTAACACGGGCATGGGAACTGAGGCTAGACAGGTCATAGGACATAGGGAAGAGCCCAATACCAATTTTCTACTAAAGAGTAATAAAGTGTATTAAACTGATTCATTAATGACTTGTTTACCCATGGATGAATGCATTTCTCAACTCTCACTACACAAGTTCCCTTGTGCAGCAGATGGTGATTAACACAGAAACCCATAACTAACCAAGGTGTAGAGAACAAGAGACTACAGAGGGATTATCCCTGAATAGGATGCCTGCATCAAACTTCTGCCTGCCAAGACTCAGGGCTCTTCTGCAATAGCAGAAGAGAGTCAGAAAGATTGTAAGAGTCAAAGGAAGCAGAGTCTTCCAGGCAGCCTGATCAGTTGCTCATATGAACTCACAGGAATGATTGACAGCATGCACAAGTCCCATGCAAGCTCAAACCAAACAGAATCCTACCACAGATATGGAGAAATGGGTAAGAAATCCCAGCCCAACCTAAGGAACTTTTGGCAACCAAGGGCTGCTGGGAGAGGGAGAGATAGAATCTTTCAAGGATGGGACTCTTGGTAGGTCAATCAAGCTCCAGTGAATGACCCACACTGCAGGACATTCGGGGAAATGGACGCGCTCGCGCTCGCTCTCGCTCTCGCTCTCATATATAAAGATTATATATTCTATATTATAATCTCATATCATATATATTATATATATAATTATATAGATTATATATATATATTATAATATCTATATAATATATATATAAAATAGAGAGTACACTAAATTTGGCAAGGGTCCATAACGATTCAGTAAAAAGGTTGTTCACAGAAATGCTAACAACTGGCTCCTCTCTACAGTCGGGAAGATATTTTGGGGATTGTTGACACGTGCATGCTTCCATTGTTGATAGATTTAGGGGCAGCCTGCTGAGAAGAAGAGGATCTAAAATTCCCCTAGAGAGTCCTTTCATAAGAGACAGGTTCTCTTTTGTCAGTGTGAGGAAGGTATTTCCAAAGACTTGGGAATCACTGGTAGTCTTACAAACCTTCCTTTTTCTATGGGGCAAAGCCCACAGGGGACATTACCCTGGGTTTCTGAGATCAGGAGATAGATGCAAATTGCTTCTTAGAATGTTTCAGCGTTTACCTCAGTTGGGATGTAAATGGTCTGCAAGTTTGAGACTTCCAAAGTCTGGACAAACTCTGAGAAAGCCAGAACTCAGAACTCAGAACTCAGAACTCAGAACTCAGAGACACAGCAGCCCCTCTTATGGTTTGAGAGAACTGCTGCTCAGAGATCTAGACAGAGCCCATTTCTCTGATCTTTAGTTCCATAAATTCATCAAATAAATAGACAGTTCAGTCACATGATCTTTTCAGTCATGACCTTGGCCTCTTCCACCCTTTCTCAGCTACCTTGGATCAAACATGCTAATAAAAATTTCATTAAGGGGCTGGAGGGATGGCCTAGTGGTTAAGAGCGACGACCGCTCTTGCAGAGGACCCGGGTTCGATCCCCAGCACCCACATGGCGGCTGAGAACCGTCTGTGACTCCGGTTCCAGGAGAACTCCAGTTCCAGGGGAATCCGAGACCGTCTTCTGACCTCCGCGGCATCGCACGACACGGGTGCGCAGACCTGCATGCAGACAATACATTCATACACATAAAAATAAATAAATAAATAAAAATTAAAAAAAAAAATTTCATTAAAACCCCCAGCAATGCTCTGCCTAGCTAATGATGTCATTGAATCTAACCAGGTTTTCTAAACCTGTTTGTGTCTATTTAGACATACGCTGTGAGTAATTTGTGAGCATTTACTAAGAACTCTTTTCCAAATTCCTTTTAAGAAAGATGCCCGGACCTCATTCTCAGTTCTGCTATGGAGGCTGTGATTTTCTTATTTTAGATTCGAGATGTTAAAGTTAAATAGGAATGCAATTTCACTCTCATTAAAATCACTGGCTGGTAAAACTCAAATTAAAACAGAACACCCAAAACCAAGCCGCCTTTTTCTATTAGAACTAACAAAAGCTGTTTCATTTTCCAAATCAAAAGTTCTATAGACTGAAATGCTATTAGTTAAAAAAAATGCAGATACTGTTGAAAATGCAAATAGTTAGTTAGCATGAGCTGGCATGGCTTCTTGTAGCTGCCAGGATGCTTTAAGAACAGATGCACATAATACATCAGCATAGAAAAACAGGAAAGCATGAAACGACTCAAAGCATTTAGGACAGAAGAATGCTTCTTTTAAAGATACAGAAGTGGCCTCTTTGTATATAGGAAAAAATCCACTATCAGCATGTGCCACCATGCCCAGATCTTAAATTCCCTTATGTTTGCAGTTCCCTATGTTAGAACAGCACAACAGTAATCATAATAATGATGAAAACTGTGGCTTAGTCTCCCTTGGTGTCTATCTGAAGAAAGGACTTGTAACCTGGGCTTCAAATAGAATGTTATACTTGTGTTTTCATGTATGTTTTTATGTGGACATTTTTTTCTAATGGTCTTTTTCTGGATATCGGGTCCATAGTTTCATAAACAGATAAAGAACTAGTAAGCCACTCTCAGAGAAGATAATCGAGGCAATAAAATACACCAACCAACTGGAGCATAGAGACGTGCCATTTTGCTTCCACTGGGCTTTTGGTTAATGCTAATGAATAAGTAAAATCAAGGTTCATTTCGTAAAAATGCAATATTGCCCGTCACTGTGAACCTTGTGAAGAGATGAGATCTGTCTCTCAGATGCTTTACTGTCTGTTTCAACTCATATTCCTTACCTCCCCTTCAAAGCATCCCCTCAATATGGTCAGGCTTGTGCTGTGACTTTGCCATTCTTTACACTAACCTGCTTGAGATTGAATTTGTCTTCCTGGCTTCATTGCGCCCATGAAACCAGTTGCTAACCTTCAGAACTCTAACTACAACTCTTTCTTTGTTAAAAACAAAAACAAAGAAAGACGGTATTCTCCCTTACTGGTGGTTTCCAGGACTAGATGAACATTAGGATCATGTGTCCATTAAAAAATACTGAAGCTTAGAACATAAACCCAGAAAGTTCTATATAACTGTTCTGAGCTAGATCCTAGATGTCTGAAATTTTGTTTGTTTATTTGTTTGCTTTGTTCTGAGGCAGTGTGTCTATGTAGCTCCAGCTGGCTTGGAACTCACTATGTAGACCAGGCTAACCTTGATCTCACAGAGATCTGCCACTCTCTAACTCCCAATGCTGGGACTAAAGGTGTGCAACATGTGCATCACCACACCTGGTGGATAGATATCTGCATTTAAAAGAAATCCTTTCAAAAAAAATTTCCTCAAATATAGCTGAAGCCAAGGACTACTCATTTGCCCCATATTAAAAATTATTACTTATTATCCCATATTAATAACACACAACAGGTTTCATTATGGCATTTTCATACATGTATCTGGGCCTATTAACCTCCCGCCACTCTCTTTCATTCCTCTCTTGTTCCCACTGAGCCCTCTTCCCAGCTATTCCCTCTTTATTTTCTCATCTCTATTTCTTTTTGGTGAGCACATGAGCTTCATTAGTGTGGGTTATAGAAGCATTGGTTATAGAAGCATTGGTTATAGAAGCATTGGTTATAGAAGAATTGGCTATAGAAGCATTGGCTATAGAAGCATTGGCTATAGAAGCATTGGCTATAGAAGCATTGGCTATAGAAGCATTGGTTATAGAAGCATTGGTTATAGAAGCATTAGCTATAGAAGCATTGGCTATAGAAGCATTGGTTATAGAAGCATTGGTTATAGAAGCATTGGTTATAGAAGCATTGGTTGTAGAAGCATTGGTTATAGAAGCATTGGTGAAGAGTTATTTACAGGACTATAAACAACTTATCCATGGTTACAACACTGAGGAAATCATGTATCCCTCCACCAGCAACCATTAATTGTCTACAGATCCTCAGGGAGAAGAGCGTCCTTGTGAGCCCCTCCTCCTTGCAACTATTACCTGCCTATAACCCCTCAAGGAAGGCTGGGCTCTTCTGAGCCCCTTGCTCCTTCATGATAGGATGCTGATGAGCCCAATCTTGAACAGGTCTAGTATAGGTACTCGCCCCTGCTGAGAATTCAGTCGTGCAAGAGCCCTGCAAACAGAATTCTCAATGCTTCACTCCTTCCATTGGATCTTATCTTTCTTCTATCTGCTCTCCTGTGCTGTTCCTTGAGACTTGGAGAGGGGATTTATAGATGTCCCATTTAGAGGTGACCATTTATTTACTTATTTATTTAAATTTTTATTGATGCTTTGCGCATTTCGCACATCATTTTCCAATTCAGATCAGGCATATTTCCCTTTCCCTTCCCCCCCACCCCCACCCCATCCCAGATCTTGTATTCTGCCATAATTGTCCTGCATCTTTCGCTTAGTTTTTTTTTTTTCCTTTTTTAGCTATAAGTGATAATCCATGAGTACAAGCATCCTTCGTGCAAAACCAATCTGCAGGCTGTTGTGCCCAAACCCCCACAGCCCCACCATCCAGTGGGGGGTGACAGGTTGTTTGTTCAATCAAGTTGATCAAATGAGTGTCCAGACTACATTGCTGTAGTTTCACCATTCACCCCAATCGCAGCCCTTACATTCTACCACGCCCCCTCTTCCGCAGGTTGTTCCCTAGGCTTAGAAAAGGGGCACAGGTGGATGAGAGGTAAAACAGTCCACTCTCTCTGGAGCTGTTGACTTGGACTCTGGTCAATTCTGGCTGTTTCCTTTCATGGGCTGACAGTTTGTCCAGGAATAACCTTTCGATCCTACTAATGAAGAACAAGCAATTAGATATATAGGTATTTAAGCAGCACTAATAGTTATGGTAGGTTACTTTAGCATAGACACATGTTTGGATATGTTAATCCATGAATTACAATTTTCCCCCCTGTTAAATATGACAGGGTCTTACTGTGGCTTATAACAATCTCCTAAACCTGTAGAGGATGTAAGCTTGTGGCATCAGCCATGGGTTTTCCCTCCAAGGAGAGAGCTAATAGCCAATTAGAATTGTGGATATACAGCACATGCTGCTCTCTGCTGCACCAGTATTCCAGCAGGTGAGGTGTAGCTGGTGCGTGACGGGTGGAGTCTTGCTTGACTCAGAAGACCCGTATTGCTTTATTGGTTTGTGGCCTTTGGTAACACTCCTGGCATTCCGAGACCATCTGTACACTTGCCATGTGTGGTCTCAATCATCCCTCCCATGTTAACGTCAGGCTTTCGGGAGCAGGGTCTTATCGCCTCTCTCCTGCAGGTATCCCAACTTCAGGGGCAAGGAACCTTACCTTTTGTGGGGCCTTGGATCCCCTGGCCTAGAGGTGACCATTTAACAGTCACTTATTCTTAGCACTTCGACCAGTTATGGGCCTCTGTGGTTAATACTGCCCACTGGAAAAAAGTTTTTCTGACCAAAGCTATCAGCAACACCAATCAATGAACATAAACATAATTACTGAGAGGGCAATTTGATCATCACATTAGGCCTTTTTTTTTTTTTTAATTTTATTATTTCTGTATGTGTATGAATAACTGTCTGCATGCAGGTTGTCACCCGTGTCCGTGCAATGGCCGCGGAGGTCAGAAGAGGGTGTCGGATCCCCTGGAACTGGAGTTCTCTGGAATTGAGTTTCAGACGGTTCTCGGCCGCCATGTGGGTGCTGGGGATCGAACCCGGGTCCTCTGCAAGAGCGGTCGGCTCTCTTAACCACTAGGCCATCTCTCCAGTCCCACATTAGGCCTTTTTAGCAAGATTTACAGCAATAACTTCCCCACTAGGGTTTATAACCTCCCTAGACATGCTCTTTTGATCAGGTTAACAGAACCAGCCATGAATCCCCTCCTGTGGAGTGGGTCTCAGATCCAACCAGAAAGTGGTTGGTTAGTCTACCCCATCTTACTTGACTACGCCTTTACTATCAAAGCCTTTTGGATCTGAAGCCTCTACTCTTGACTTTATCCCCTATTATTTTTCCTCCCTCAGCTTAACCTCAGTGTTTGCATTTCCTCCACACTTCCTTTGATTAGGAAACTTCAATGCCTTCCACTGGAGTGGCATTTAAGTAGCTCTGGGGGACTTTCAGGGTTTCTCAGAATTCAACTGAAATTTCCAACCCAGAGAAGAGGAATGGATCCTGTTCTTAGGCATCTGTCCCCTAGTTTTGCAAAAGGTTCCTTAAAGTGACTTGCTTTAAAAGACCTGTGAATTCATAGTAGAGGTAGACTTAGAGTTCAAGTCTCCTTAACGTTGACCCTTTTCTAATTCAGAATGTCACCTAGTTCAGAGCTGACTGTTAGTGAAAACTCCTCTCTCTCTCTCTCTCTCTCTCGCTCTCTCCCCCTTCTCCCACCCCACTTCCTCCCTTATTAAATCAGTGGACTATCTCCCTCCCTCCCTCCCTCCCTCCCTCCCTTCCTCCCTCCCTCCTTCCCTCCCTTCCTCCCTCCCCATTTGCCAGCTCCATTCTGCAATCTTCTCTTTCTTGCTTGAAATATCTAGCAGGTATATCTGTGTCTTTAGTCAAACCAGATGTGACTGTAAGATGTGACTGGTCCAATTTGTCATGACTTTTTGACAGTGGCCCTGGGAACTGTGAGGCCAGGAACAGTTGGGCCTTGGTGTCATGTTGTCAGCCTGATAATGCTGTGTTTAAGCACAGTGCCTGATTAGCCCCGGAATCTGTCTATACTCCTTTATATTATTAGACACTTCCAGCACTCATACCAAGCGTTATTCAGACAGCACTTTAGCTTCAATTCAAATGAAAGCAAACACTGATCCTGCCTTAGAATCTCATCTCTACCCTCCCCACAACTTACCTGACACTTTCAGGTTGGGTCACTCTGCCAGGTAAAAAGGCAATCTTTGCTTTGTAAAATATACACATAATATCTCAAAAGCACAGAAGAAAATGATTAGCTTTCATGAGTACTTTAAAATAAAAATGAATATTTTAAATTGCTACATGGCAATGATATAGTCCTGAGGCACCAGAGAGGGTGTGGATAAAGTTGACTGAGGGCACCTGGTCTAAGGAAGAACAGAGAAAAATTCTGGAGCTGGAGTTCAGTGTTATGAGAGAAAGGCACACTGAGAGAAGAGGGCAAAATGGGAGACAGTCAAATGCCAAAGAGTGTGGGCTACTTGATTCTAACTTTTGCCAAATTCAGCATTCTTTCCCAAAGTTCTCTATTCATTGAGTTTTTCTGGCTTTAGTCAAAGTACATGCATTTTGAAATACTAATAACATCACAATAACTGATACAGTTGTTGAGCACCTATTATGCCCATTGTTTGAAACATCTTACCCTCATCAACTTATTTTACCCTATCTTTTGACATTTTGGATTCATTCCCAATTCACAGAAGATGAAACTGAGGCCCAGCATTGGGAAGAACATCCTGAGAACATCCAGCAAGTCAATGGCAGGAATAGGGATCCAACCAGAGCAGTCTGATCCCAAAGCCTGCATTCTTACCCTCAATGACCTACTGGTCCCATAACTGATAAGTAAGTGATAGCGTTACTCTTCAAACCCAGAAAGTCAGATTCTAGATCTTTCCACCCGAGTGTCTCTTAGGTTTGAATAGAGTTTTTATAAGAACATTAGACTTAGCAGTGTCATGGAGGCTACAGAGGTTGAACAAAAATTACTTGCTTCAGAATCTTCCTGAAATTATAGTGTTCTGGTGTCTCAATAACAATAGTCCACTGATTTAATACGAAATGCCAATCTGACAGCCACGGTTGAGTATAAACCTCACAAAGCACTGAGCTAAGTCCCTACCCAGCTCTTATTGTCCCATGCTGAAATGGAGAATTCAAGCAAAATTACTTCTTGTCCCTGGAAAAGGCCAGGGTTAATATAAATAAAATGGTTTACTATTTCTCCTTTGTCCATAGAACCAGATGCTGGCAGCTGTATAGGGAACAACAAAGAGAAAGCAGAAAATTTGAATTTAGGAAATCACCACAGGATCTGTAGTTTATTTTGCAAGGCCTGCAAAGGGCTTTTGGATGTCTAACTTCCAGGAAATACACAGGTGACAGGGGACATGTAAATATAAGAATGCCTCTTACAGTCAGAGCAGGTGACCTCATACCCACTGTCACCAATAGACGGTCATCAGAAAAAATTTTTTAAATATGTTTTAAGTTGTAGAACTGTATTTGGAGAAATTCGTTACTTTCTCAAGTCTTCTTCTCCCTACTTCCCAATGTTGGGATTAATGCTAGGAAGATGGTTTACATGCTGCTGCTGAGAGAAGAGAGACAGACTGGGAGAAAGAAACGGAGGGGGAGAAAAGCCAAGAAGGCAGGGCTAAGTAAGTGTAAGCAAACCACAGGGCCCTGTTTTCAAAGCCCTTTCTCCTTTTCTTTAAGTAATGAGTTATTCTCACTTTCAAATTCAGTTTCTTCCTCCTAACATTCAGTTAGTAAATGAGGGACAAGAATCAATCATATTTGTCAGAGAAGCTTCCCTTCTGTTCCTCTCCATTGTCCTATGGAAAGTGCCTCACCAATTCCTGACCTAGCTTTCATTGCTATGGACCCCTTAAAGACACATCACAGTAAGCCGGGCGTGGTGGCACACGCCTTTAATCCCAGCACTCGGAAGGCAGAGGCAGAGGCAGAGGCAGGTGGATCTCTGCGAGTTAGAGGACAGCCTGGTCTGCATAGTGAGTTCTAGGTCAGCAGGAGCTACAGAAGGACCCTGTCTCAAAAAGACAAAAACAAAACAAAACAAAAAAACAGCAACAACAAAAAAACAGACACAGTAGCACTCAGCAGCAGGAGTTCCTAATCTTTCTGTTGATTTCTTTCTTCTGAAGTTTTAAGGTCAAGCCAGGGGGGTGAGGAATTTCCAACAAACTGTTCCATTTCTCCCTAGGGAAGCTGTGAACCTCCAGGCCACTAGCAGATCAACCTCCAGATCTTCCACACAAGATGGGTTGAGAACGCACGTACAAAGATTCTTCCATCTGATGCGAAATGGAAAAACTCTTTATGAAAAAAGCAATTACTTGCTGTTTCTCTTTTCCTGGAAGACTGCTGAGCAACAGCTAACTTCATTTGCTGTTAGCAGCAGCCAGAACAATGAAAGTAACAGAGTTGAGCTTGGAACCCGATTTTTTATGCTGTCTAGGCCTATACTTCAGACCACGTTTTCTCTTAATATTCCTGTAGAACAGGTTGTCCCCAGGCCTACCGTTCCTGAGGACAAGGGACACTCAGCCCGCTTTTTACCCCTTCCTGCTCACAGAATTTGTCTGGAAATAAACTTTGGTTATAGATGTCTACAAGCCTATTGGCCATTTATCATTCAACTCATCCAGATTCTTGGAATAGAAATTCGGCTTCCACTTTGGGTAGGGGGACCTGCAAGTGGAGATGGAAAGGGTCCCATCTCCCCTGGTAGCTGTGTGAAAATGGCTCCCTGGGAGTATCTTAGGGGCAACTTGTGGACATCAAGATTCAGCCCACAGGATTATGGACTTAAACGTTGGAATGACCCCCATTTTAATTGCTGACATAATGAAGGCCAAGAGAGACCTTGGGAAAACAAAAGGTAGGAGACCTAAGAGCCTTATCTACTATCTCCTACTTCATACCTCTTTGAAAGTCCATAGCAAGGTGGGATGCCAACAAAGAATGACTTTCTCATACGTGTAAAGCACTTGCAAGGGAGAATGACACAGGAAGTCCTGGGGCACTTCAGTCCCTTCTGATGTCGTACCTAATTTAGAATGCGATTCCAACTCAACCACAGTAATAGCCTATGCTGAGTCTTTGGTTGTCATGAATGGATATGTATCTTCTTTTTTTTTTTTTTATTTAACATTTTTTATAACATTTTTTTTATTGTGGATATGTATCTTCAAAGCATAGTGTGCATCCGTCACTCCATTTTTAGCACTTTTATCACATATGTGATTTTCTGAAGTCACCTGCCTTCATCCTCATATGTCCCAAATGGCATATTACCTCTACTCAATGTTTCACTGTCTCTTGGGCCTCTATCGCTAAGTGATTCCTTAGATAAGGAACACAATTCCTGAATCAACCAGGTTTCACCTGCCACATGTTACTGATAGCCAGGTCCCCACACAGCCTTTGACAGACACTGGTGAGTGGTGACAGCTTCCTCCAGTTCTAGTTTTTCTAAATGTAAGCTGCACAGACACAGGCAAACACTCTCTACCTTTATTACAGTGATATCACCATCACTGTAATAAAGGTAGAGAGTGAGTTCAGAAAAAGAGAGATTACTTAGCACGTGTTCCTAGTTCGTGTGTGGTTTTGCCAAACCACACATATGACTTGGAAATCTCGGGGATTCTGCACTTGAAATATGAATTTTGAATCACTATAGATAAAAGAAGAATGTTCTGCAGTTATATAAAATACCAATTCCCACATAAAGTAGCATGGGGAAAGGTCCATATGAAAGCTAAAGGGAGAGAGAGCCATGTTTTATAGAACTAAATGGAGTTCAAGGGAAGGATACAAACCGGATCAGCACATGGACATTTTTAACCTCCGTGGCTAGTGCTTCCCTAATTGCTATGTAGAAAGGAGTTTGTTTTAGCTAAATGTTATCATTTAATATTATTGTGACTTTATAGTATTCAGTATTAGTGTGAATTTTTGTAGTCATTCTTATTTATCTCTTATGGCTGTTGCATAAGATTACTGTCAGATTTTAAAAAAAGAACATATCACCTTGTGGTTTCTGAGATCAGAAATCCGGGAATTTCCCCTTACACAGGAGGCTCAGGGTTTCTTACAAAGCGATGGTTGAGATGTCAGCAGAGTTTGCATTATTTGAAGATTTGAATGAGCTTGTAGAAGAACCCGCTTCCAGGAGGGATGCAAGGCCGGTGACAGGAATCCTCCATGCTCACTGGAGTTGTCTGAGTGAGGTCCCCCGTTCCACCAACTTGAGTCCTGGGTGCTGCTTGCTGGTGTTATCTGGCCGGGAGGGGATCCCTACAGTACTGCTTAGGAGAATGTGGGGCAGGAGGATGGTTTTTCCCAGTAGGAGTGTTTCAAGATGCTTAAAGAGAGAAGAGACAGATCGTTTATCTGTTTGTTTTGGGTAGGGAGGCAGTTTTTTAAAATGTGGTAAAAGACATGCAACAGAAAATTTACCATTGAAAACAGTTTGTAAGAGTCTAGCTATGGCACTAAGTGCATCGATACTGCTGTGCAGTAGGCACCACCCTGCCAGACTCCTCCTGAGCAGAACCTCTACATTCATTTGTATTAGCAACTTCCCATTGCTGTGATCAAGGCATCTGACAAGAAACAAAGGCAAAAAGACATATTTTGACTTATCGTTTGAGGAGACGCCATCCGTGATGGGGGAGAAGACACAGCAGGAGCAGCAGCTGGTTCCAACACATCCTCCATCAGGATAAAGAGGGCAGAAAAGAAGAGGAGCCAGGCTACAAAACCCCAAGCATTCCCAAAAGTTCACAACCTTCTAAATCAGCACCACCAGTGGGAGACGTGAGCCTATAGGGGACATTTCACCTTCAATCCACCCCACCATTAAAAGCAGCTGTCTATCCATTCAAGTCCTTGCTTTTGTTTTTTATTTTTGATGTTTTTTTGTCGGGGGGGGGCGTGTTGGTTGGTTGGTTGATTGGTCTCATAGTGTAGCTCGGGCCGCTCTTGAAATCGTACTATGTAGCCCAGGCTGGCCTCCAACTAACGGCAATTCTACCTCTGTCTTCCAAGTGTTTGGATTATAGGTATGAACCATCATACCAGGCTCATCAACAATTCAGTCTACTTTATACCTCTGAATCTGCCTATTCTCATTTGTGAATAAGAATGGAGCATCAGTTAGTTATCCTTTTATGTCTGTCTTAGTTCCCAAAAGACAATGTCCTCAGGACTGATTCTTATACCATGTACCTGAATGGTATTCCATTTCAAGGCTGAATAATATTCCTTTGTATGTATACACCACATTTTATCTACTCACCTGTTAATCAACATTTAGGTTGGTGTCTCTTCCATAGCAGTCTTTGCATAACCACAGTGGACAGGACATCTCAAGTCACAAAGCCTTTGGGAAAGGAACCAAAGGTGTTCTAGTTTGCTTTCAATTTCAAAACACTCTGACAAGTACCAAGTTGAGGAGGAAAGTATTTATTTGTCTTAGATCTCCCAGGTCACATTTCATCACTAGAGGGACCCCAAGGTAGGAACTCAGAGAAGGAAACTGAGGCAGGAGCTAAAGCACAGGCCATGGAGGCATGCTGCTTGCTAGCTTGTTCCCTGGCCCACGCCCAGCCTGCTTTCTTATACAATACACAACAACCTTCCGGGGGTGGCACTACCTACAGTGGGCTGGACCCTCCCACATCATTCAACAATCAAGAAAATACCCTACAGACATGGCCACAGGCCAGTCCAATGGAGACAGTTTCCTAAGTGAGGCTCCCTGAACTCAGATGTGTCAAGTTGACAGTAAAGCTATCCACTACAAAGAGTACAAAAAATATTCTGTACAAGATGCCAAAACAATAACAGGATACATACATTTATTTTTGTATTGCATGTAATTCTTTCCATGGTGCGGATCCCCTCCTCATCCTTGATCCTTCGGATGATATGAAATTCTAAGTTTTTGAATTGTTTAGGGATGGTACAACCAGATTATATTGCTAAAGAATGGAACAGGAGAGAAAAGTCACATTCCTTGAAAATAAATACTGCCCTAGGCAAGGGTTATTGGTACATTAGGCCTCATAGATAGAAAACTGATGGCCATGCAACTCCCGGGTCTGAGTTCAGCAGGAGAGGAGAAGCTGGCTACCTCTGCTTCCAGGCTCTTGAGCTGTTGCCCTTGGTGGGGGCTGACTTCAGTCTATGCATTTAGAGCACCTCCCAAGCCAGTCTTTTTTGGAATCTCTGTTTATACGGAGTTGACAAAGGGCTTCTGTGATGACAAAAAAATAACAGCAAAAAAGACTGCTCCCCAAGCTAGTATCATTTTTATTAACTCTGCAAACATTCATCTTATGACTGGCATCACAAAAACGGAGTTCTTGTGCCTTTTTTTAAATTAAAAATTTTATTGGTATTTTGTGTGTTTCATACATCATTTCTCAATCCAATGTAGACATACTCCCTTTTCCATGCCCCCCACCCCACCCCAGTTCATGTATTCTGCCATACATATTTTGCATCTTTTTCTCAGTCATTTTAAAGTTTTTCTCTGCAGAGGTTTATTGTTTGGGCAGAATTTAACTGTTTCAGTCAGTTATTTGATCCAGTCTTTTTGTTGTTGTTGTTCCCTCCCATTTGTATTGCTCCAATATACATATACATATATATCATATATATGATATATATGTATATGTATATATATGTATATGTATATATATATGTATATATATATATATATCAAAATCATGACTTTGAAAATAAACTGTATGCTAATTTCAAAATATGTTTAGGAGTTCACATTTTTCCCTTTAATTTTATATTACTCTAATATATTAATATATGTCCTCCATATATATACCACAATTACAAAGTCTGAAAATAAGTTAATTCTAGAGCGAATTAAGGGCTTCACATTATAACAGCATAGTTGCCTTCAGATAAAAAGAAATACAACATTAACTTTGCTCAGCTTGCCTTTAAACTAGGGATTTGGTGCTAGCATCCACAAATGAGGGATACCATTTGTCCTTTGTTTTTCTGGGACTGTGTTACTTCACTTAACATAATGGCTTCAAGTTCCATTCATTTACCTGCAAAGTTCATGATGTCATCTTTCTTTACTGCTGCATAGAATTCTATTGTGTAGATGTACCTCATTTACTCTATCCATTTGTCAGTCGAGGGACACTTGGGTTGCTTCCAGCTCTTTGCTATTATAAAGAGAGCTGCAATAAACATAGCTGTGCATATATCTTTGCAATAGGATGAGTCTTGTGGGTATATACCCAGGAGTGGTATGACTGGGTCAGGTGGTAAGCTCATTTTCAGTTTCTTGAGAGTTCTCCACACTACTTTCCATAGGGGTTGCATGAGTTTGCATTCCCACCAGCAGTGGATGAGTGTTCATCTTTCCCCACAACCTCTCCAGCATTTGGTATCCTTTGTTTTCTAGATCATAGCTAGTCTTACTGGAGTAAGATGAAATCTTAAGATGGTTTTAATTTGCATTTCCTTAATTATTAGCAATAATTAACACTTTTTAAGATGTTTATCAGCTATCTTTACTTCATTTGTGAAGTCTCTGGTTCAGCTTTTTTTTTTTTAATTTTATTTATTTTTGTATGTGTATGAATGTACTGCCTGCATGTAGGTTTGTGCACCCATGTTGTACAATGGCACGGAGGTCAGAAGAGGGTGTCGGATTCCCCTGGAACTGGAGTTAAAGACAGTTCTCGGCTGCCATGTGGGTGCTGGGGATTGAACCCGGGTCCACTGCAAGAGCAGTCGGTGCTCTTAACCACTAGACCATCTCTCCAGCCCCCTCTGTTCAGCTTTTTACTCCATCTTTTGAGTGAGTCATTTGTTTTCTTCCTCCTTTGTTTTTTGAGTAGTTTATACACTTTGGATGTTAATGCTCTATCAGATGTATCACTGGTGAAGGTTTCCCTTCTCCTCTCCCACTCTGTGGGTTTTCTCTTGGCTTCTTTGAGGCAGGCGGATCTTTGTGAGTTCAAAGCCAACCTGGTCTACAGAGTGAGTTCCAGGACAGCTGGAGCTACAGGGAGACCCTGTCTTGGAAAAAGACCAAAAAAAAAAAGAAATAAATAAATAAAAAAATAATAATAATAATAAATAAATTAAAAAAACAAAAAGCTCATCAAACATTTGAGAATGTAGTTCATTTAGTAGAGTAGTTGCCTAGCATGGTTGAAGTCCTGGATTCAGTCCCTAACATTGCATAAAATGGGGCGTGGTGGCCCATGCCAGGAATTCCAGCACTCAGGAGGTGGAGGCAGGGGATAAGAGTTCAAGGTCATCAGTGGCTATCATGAATTCAAGTCTAGCCTGTGCTGCACAAGACCATCTCAAAATATACATGTGTATGTTTACTGTGTGCATGTGTTAATATGTACAGATTAGTATCTTTTCCTGATTTCTGTTAAAGGGAAAAACTGAGCCATGTAGCCCCTTAGGCACTTGGTGGAATAACTGGGAAGCAAGAACACACAGTCAGCTCGCAGAGCTGAGTCAGTCACCTCGCATGGCCATCTGCTCCGTAAGAGCTGACTTAAATCACAGCTGTCTTTTGACAGTTCCTTCCTAATCCCGTTCCTGTCTTCATGTGAACACTCCCCACACTACCCCTCTTCTTTCTCTTTCCTCGGTTCCTGGGACGTCCCCGTCTCACTTCCCTTCTGTTTCTCTTTCTGTAGCTTTCTTCTTTCCTCCCTGCCCATTCTCATCTTGGACTCACTCCTCTCCTTGGGCAAAGTTCATGGCCTGATTGTTTGCATCTACTCTAGAAGCACCTAGCAGATTCCCTACTTACTGGTCATCCTTTGATCTTGCACTGTCCCTGAGTCTGAATGTCATGTGAACTTCTCCGCTCCCCATATTACCAATGGTACCCTGTGTTAACTACGTTTCTTATTCCTGTGTGATAAACTATGAGACAATAGCAACTTAACAGAGAGGGTTGATTTTGCTTATTACCTGAGGATATGGTAGGTACATGGCTGCGGGAAGTCACCCCAGCAGGAGCCTGAAACTGTCAGCCACACAGCATCTGCAGTAGGGAAGCAGAGAAAGGTGGAGACGAATGCTAGCGCCTGGCCAGTTTTGTCCTTTGTATTCAGTTCTGGGCCCCAGCCCATGGAACAGTGCTGCCTGCATTGGAGGTGGCTCTTCCCACCTCAGTTAACCTCTAGAAATGGCCTCAGAGACATGGCCAGACATTCATCTCATAGGTGATTCTAGTTCTCCAAATTGACAGCATCAGCCACCATACGTCAGCCAGCCCTCTGGGCCACCCTTCCCTCTTCAGTAATCTCTGAGCCTTGCAGCCCTTGTCATCTTCCTCTCTCTCTTCAGTTCTTTTACTTTATCTAGGACATAGTTACCATATTGTCCAAGTCAACGCCACCTCCTTAGGGGACCAGGGAGCAAATCCTAATGACAGGTCTTAATTGGGTTATTAAGATCCCGCCTGAGGGAGTGGCTTGTTTGTGGCAGTAGAACTCAGAAACCCAGGAATGGGTCCTGTTGCTTGTCCAACATCCTTCTAGACCCCAGAGGGTTCTTGTGGCTTCAAGGGCAGAAGGGGCTCTATAAATGGACTTGCAAAACAGACAGAGTGTAGCTATGTTTGGGAAGTGAGAGGAATGATTCATTAAGGGGACTTTCCCATTGAAATGTCTCATGCAACTTTTGCTTTGACTTTTATTTTTTTTTTTTTTACCAGCAATGGCTGACACAGTTATTCCCCACCCCTACAGAAGTTCCAAGTCAGGCAAATAGAGGCAAGTCAGCCTCCCAAAGGATGGGCTCATATTTGGGATTCTAGTGAATCCCTGGAACAAGTGGGGGAAAAGGTCCTGGGAAAAGATTGCCCCTAGATGGACATTGTCATTTCTGAGCTCTGACAGAGTATGCAGCATTTAGGCAGGTCAGAGCAGTGGTGTTCCAACACAGCAGGCATTCAAAATGAGACAGAGGGATGGAAGGGATATAATATGAAAACAGCAGGTGGGAATAGATGCAGCACACAGGGAAAGGGGGTTAGAGAGATATTGAGGTCTATTAATTCTCCCCAGATCCTGGGGATTCAGTACCTTCTGTGTGGGCAAAGATGTGCTCTTGAATCCGACCCAGGCTCCTAAGAAGTGCCGTGGCTCCATCTGCTTACTAGTTAAAGGCGCTGGAGGTGGGAAGATAGACTGGGGAGCTGGTTCATCATGTTTTCTCCCCTAATCTCTATTTCCTCAGGAGCTTTCACAAGCTGTCATGTGTGGACAAGGTCAGGGAATTTGATGCTTCCTAAGTGATACTTCTCCAGCTTGAGACTGCTCCCAAGGGCAAGACAGCATTTGCCCAGTGGCTTTTGGGATAATTTGCACTTTTCTAAGAGCCAGAAACAGGCAACAGAAGCAGTAGCTACTTGGAACCTGGAAAATTCTTCCTAACAATCAGGTCTGAAGAGACTTGTGAAACTCCCAATAATAGACAAATCTGTGTAATATCATTCACCACTGGAAAAGGGCATCTTCTTATGTAGCCACACAGGTTTCGTTATAACATAAAAAGACACAAGGACAAGTAACGAGTAAGTATTTTGAATCCCCAAGTACCTCAGAGACAGAGCTCAAAGATTCCCTTAAACAACTAGCTGTACTCTTTACAGTTCCGCATTTGATTGTTTTTCTTTACCACTTTAAACAACTTGCTACGCCCCTAAAATAATTTTCTGAATTCTTGAGAAGAAACATGTTATACCAGTCTTCCTGATCTAGACCCAGCTAGACTGAGGCTGTCATGACTTGGCCCTAACCTGGCACACGGCATTCCGTCAGAAAATCTGGGAGAGTGAATTTCACATGCCTCTTCCCACTGTCCCTGCTGGGTAACATTCCCAATCTCATGGATTTGGCTACTGACTGTGGTCTGATAGCCCCCCCAAACCATACACCTGACCCCAAACTCGCTTCTGACTTAGTCTAGACTTCACAGCCTGAATGTACATGGAAAACCTTAAGCTTGTCTTAAATGGAACTCAACACCTGAGGCCTCCACCTTCTCTTCCCTGTTGTTTTCTTGGTCCATTACTAGCCTTACTCTGGAGAGATGGCCTAGTGGTTAAGAGCGCCGACCGCTCTTACAGAGGACCCAGGTTCGATCCCCAGCACCCACATGGTGGCGGAGAACCGTCTGGAACTCCAGTTCCAGGAGAACTCCAGTTCCAGGGGAATCCGACACCCTCTTCTGACCTCCGCAGCATTACACAACACGGGTGAACAAACCTACATGCAGACAGTACATTCATACACATACAAAATAAATAAAATTAATTAAAAAAAATAAAAAAAATTAATGTTTCCAAATGTGGTGCCTCACACCTGTAATTGCCAGAACTTGGGAAGCTAAGTAGAAGCATCATGATTTGAAAGCCAGCCGGTGAGCCTGGGCTACAGACTCAAGAAGCCAGGAGGCAAAATGCCATAAAACATCATAATGGTTTCTTTCTTTTAAAATTTATTTTATTTTATTTTGTTTTGTTTTATTTTTTATGTGAATGAGTGTTTTGCCTTCATGTACGGAAATATACTTGCAGTGCCTGTGGATGGCAGAAGGCATTGGATCCCCTGAAACTGGAATGGCAGATGGTTGTTAGCCATGATGCGGTGCTGGGAATCAAACCTGGGTCCTCTTCAAGAGTAGCCTGTGTTTTTTTTTTTTTTTTTTCCTTTGTTTTTCTGATGTCATTTTGTTTTGCAGACTAGGAATTAAACCCAGAACTTCACCATGCTAGGCACTGAGTTACAACCCTACTGCTAAATGGTACCTTTTTTTTTTTGGTCTTTTTGAGACAGGGTCTCCCTGTAGCCCCAGCTGGCCTGGAACTCACGCTGTAGACCAGGCTGACCTTGAACTCACAAAGATCCTCCTGCCTCTGCCTTCCAAGTGCTAAGATTAAAGGTGTGCACCACCACGCCTGGCCTATATGGTCAATTTTTGATATGCATACACGCTCCTATGAAATTGTCCCCAGATCCGGACGGTGACCATTCTGCTGCCCCTCACTTTGCAGGCCTCCCCTGCTGCCATTCGAGGCAGCCATCCATCTGCTTCTTATCACAACAGAAAATCTCAGACCCAGGGAAGTTCTGTGTGAAGATGTGCTGTGCGTGTAGCCAGTGTTCTGTAGCTGCTACACATCTCTCAAGCCCCAGTAACTTCTAATTTCCATTGCCATGGTTACTACCATAGTGAAAATTCTTAGCAAATCATCCTAGTTTATTCGTAAATGGTCCCCCTCTGCCTCCTTTCTTAACCAGTTCATTCTGTACTCTGGAGTTCCTCATAAGGCAGGAGAATCCCAGTTCAAGGCCAGTGTAATTATGTGGCATATAGTAAGACCTTGTCTCACAAACACAGGGCTGGGGGTATAACTCAATGGTAGAATGCTTGCCTAGAATGTACAAGGCCCCAGAACTACACAAAAGAGTGTACCTACACAGCAGCTTGCATATTCTATATAACACACTTAACGTCTTGTAAACTCCCAATCATGTAGAGAAATAAACACCAATTATGAAGCCTCTTTCTGACCTCCATCTCCAGCACGACCTCCCAATGACTTCCTCATTCTATCCTTGTAAGGCCTTTTAATCCCCATGTTTGCCTCTAGCTCATTCTCTGCTGCAGTTACTTCTTCAATCTGGAACACTCAGCCCACCCTCCTTCACAGGCTAATTGTGTCTGACTCATGTTTTAAGACTCAGCTCAAGCATTATCTCTTCCAGGAAACCTCTTGTGAACTCCCAGAATGGAACAGGTACCATTTGTCCCTCTCGTTCCCCCACAGCCCTCTACCCACGTCTCTGTTATTATCCTCTATGTCCATTATCTCACTAGGTTGAGTTCAGGTGAGATCAGGTGGGAGCAATACTGGTGTGGCCATAGATTCATCTACAGTCTCAAAGTGCCTAGCTTACAACACCAGTCGACTCTCAGATTTGTTTTGCATTGAATTCCTCTATCTTTGTATTTTTAGATCCCTACCTATGAAACAGTAACCTACCAACAAGTTTCTTCTCTTTACTAAGTTACAATAGTATCTCTGAATCTCTGTAAAGATGCTTTAAAGTCCCTCATCTTTATATAGGCCAGGCTAGCCTCGAACTGAAAAGCTCACTTTTATATCAGGTGTCTCTTTGAGGTACATGTTTCCAACATGGCTGGCATGTGAACTCAGTCCTTTGGCTTCAGTTCGAGGGCTCCACACACCATCATCACAGCATCGACCCAGAGCAAGATGGTAAAACAATGTCCTAGATTGGGTTAGATGTTTATCATAGTTATTGTTAGAACATGAAGAAATCACTATGAAATTTGTAAGATTCAGGATGGGAACCTCTGGCCGCTTGCTTAGTAGGTAATGAATTCTTGGCAGTTGATTATTGTAAGTAAATCTTGGTGTTCATCTGCTGTATGCATCACCAATTCAGATTCCAGTCCTTGTTGTGATGGCCAGGCTCCATTGTCATGTTGACTAGAAGACAGAACTCTTGGTGTGTCTTTGAGGACATTTCCAGAGGTACTAAATTAAGGAGGGAAGACATATCCTGAATGTGGGTAGTATGGTCCCATGGGCTACGGTCCCAGACTGAATGAAAAAAGAAAAAGCCCAGAGGAACGGGGCCTCTCTGCTTTCTGCTTCCTGATCCATCCAGACGTGAACAAGAAGCCACAATGGTCCTGTTGCCATGGCTGAGGACCACTCCAGCCACGCCGCTCCAGCATGATAGACTTCATGTCATACCCAAACCCTCGTCCCTTCTCATCAGGTATTTGGTTGCAACAATGAGAAAAATAACTAGTACACCTGTTTCATGATATTTAGAATATGACAATGGTTAAGTCAAATCATTTAAAGATAAAATTTTTTCTTGGATGTAAATAGATGTAAATCATGTTCTGTTTCCAATGCAAACAGGAAGAATAGTCAAGTAGAATGCATTCTTTCAGGATCAAACTCATTATGATAAAGTATCTTTAAGAATCATTATGGTGTGTAAAATAAAACAGGGGCTGGAGAGATGGCTACGTGGTTAAGAGCACTGAATGTTTTTTGTAGAGAACCTGGCTGTAGTTCCAAGCACCCATGTGGCAACTAATAACCACCCCTAACTCCAGTTCCAGGGAATCTGATGCCTCCTTCTGACCTCTATGGGCATTGGATGACATGCATGTACTTATATACATGCAGGCAATAAAGTCATACACATAAAACTAAAATAATGAAATATTTTTAAAAAGAAAAGAGGTTGCAGCATCAGCCTGGGTTGAGATTTTAGTTCAAACTCATGCTAAATTTATCACCTCTCCATTATTCAATTTCCTTGTTTATAAAATGGGAATCCTAAGTGAATATTCACTTCTACTTCAGACTATTGTGAAGATGATGGTAGAAGCTTGATAAGAATTTAGGAGTGTGACTAGTTCCCTGTAAGTATTCAGTGTTTAATTGCTGCTGAGAGGCTCATCGTCTCTCCACTGGCACCTGTAGATATAGGTATGTTGAACTTGAAGTTCCCCTGGGGCATCACTCTTACTTTATACCTGTTGTGGGAATGTTTGGGGTTCTTCTGGCTGAATCTTAGCCCTCCCATCACATGTTGCCTAAAACCTTCTCCATGCATCCAGAGGCCTGTTTTTTTTTCCATTTAAAAAATATTTTGTATGTCTGCCTCCTATACTGTACACTAAAACTATCAGTGGGAAGGAATGTGTTTCTTTTTTAAATTTTATCCCCAATGTATACAACCAACTAGTAGTTAATAGGTCCTCAAAATTATCTATGAAATGAATTACAAATTATATCCTGAACATATATGAAAATGAAAATAAAATGTAAAAATAGAAAATAAAATGCTTGTGTTTAATAACAAAATAGAAAATAAATCAATTCAAATAAATACTATTACCTTAAGAGCCTATAGCATCTGTTTCAGATTGATCACAATGATTATATATATATATATATCTCTATAATCTATATATATATATATTTTTTTTTTTTTTCCTTAAGGAATGGATTTGATTTTTGGCAGTTTTCAAAGGAAATTTAAAAACATGAATTGTTAAAAAATGTGCAAGGCAATTAGATAATATTGATTTAGTTCAAAAATATTCTTATTTATTTTCATTTACACATTGTTAATGATTGCAAAGTTAACAAAAGGCATATTAGCTTTTAACCTTTCAAATGTAATCAAAATGGCAAGTCTTCAATTGTTGTGTTATAATGATGCTTAATCCAAGTAGCCATCTGTTTTAGTTTGCCTTCAACTGCTCTGACAAAAATACTGTGACCAATACCAACTTGGAGAGGAATGGGTTTATTTGTCTTACATCTCCCAGGTCACAGTGTCCATCATTGAGGGAGCCCAAGGTAGGAAATCAGGGCAGGAACCTGGAGGAAGAAGCTGAAGCACAGGCCATAGAGGAATGCTGCTTACTGGCTTGCTCCCTGGCCCATGCCCAGGGGTGGTACCACCCACAGTGGGCTGGGCCCTCCTACATCACTCAACAGTCAAGAATATGCCCCTCAGACATGGCCAAGGCCAGTCCAATGGAGCCAATTCCCCAGTTGAGACTCCCTCTACCCAGGTGTTTCAAGTTGACACTAAAGCTATCTAGCATAATTTACCCCTTGTCAACTTGACAGAAAAAAACACATCACTATCCAACCACAATCTTTCCATTTCTTGTCCCCAAGATATGATGTTAACATTACTACCACAGCTTAAGACATTATGACATTAAAGGCTCCACAGTCCTTAAAAATTCCAAGTACTTAAAAGTTCATAGTTGCTTTTTTTTTAAGTATCTTAACTGTGGGCTCATGTAAAATCCAAAATGAGTACTGTCTTATTTCAAAAGGAAGAATCAGGCACACCTAAGCAAAACCTAAGTCCAGAAAAGTAGCTCAAGGCTGGACACCTGGGATTCACTCACGATCTTCTGGGCTCCAAAGGATTTCGTCAGCTCCCCTTCTCTGACTCTGCCGTCAGTGGCACACACAGCTCATCTCACAGACCCAGGCTGACTCCATTCCACACCTGCTGCTGCTCTTGGTGGTCATCCCATGGTCCCAGCATCTCCAAACATATGGGGTCTCCACTGAAACTGAGGCTGCACCTTCACCAATGGGCTCTTCTAATCTCTTCTGGTACAGTGCCTCAGCTTCTCTTCACGACCCCCACAATCCTGGTGGGGGGGGGAGCTTCACTGCAACCAAGACTGCATTTTCACAAATGGCCTCTCCTGGCCTCTCACAATGCCAAGCCTCAGCTGCTCTCTGTGACCCCTTCATGCTTCCAACACCAGAAGAGTGCAGGAGACCCTCACAAGACCTTCCAGCTTGAGAGGGAGGGCTGGGTCCCCTCTGGATCACAGCTCCTGTGTGCCAACCCTGAGAAAATTCTTCCCAGAAGATTTCATCACAGTGATGCTGGTCTCTTGTTACTTATAGCTGATTTTTCAGCCCCAGCTAAGCAGCATCAATTGTCCCAAACAAAGGTTTCACTTCAGGTTCTGGTCCCTTCTTAATCATAGCTGATTCTTCATCCCCAAGCTGACCAGAACCACAGATTCTCAATTCAAAATATCATGCAAACAGCCCTGGTATTCTCTGCTTCCCTTTGAAACTTCATAAGGCAGTCCTCCATCATCTACAACTCTTTCAGCATATGCATTCAAAGCTCCATAAAAACAAACTCCAAGCACCCAATAGCTTTTCTAGCCCAAAGTTACAAATGCTTCCACAATCCTTCCCCAAAACACCTGAGTAAAGTCTGCACAGCAATACCCCACTTCTGGCACCAATTTCTGCTCTAGTTTGCCTTCAATTGCTGTGACAAAACACTCTAACCAGTACCAACTTGGGGGGGGGGGTGGAAGGGTTTATTTGTCTTGTATCTCCCAGGTAACAGCTCATCACTGGCAGACTCCAAGGTAGCAACTCAGGGCAGGAACCTGGAGGCAGGAGCTGAAGCACAGGCCATAGAGGAATGCTGCTTACTGGCTTGCTCCCTGGCCCATGCCCAGGGGCAGTACCACCCACAGTGGGCTGGGCCCTCCTACATCACTCAACAGTCAAGAATATGCCCTTCAGACATGGCCACAAGCCAGTCCAATGGAGCCAATTCCTCAGTTGAGGCTCCCTCAACCCAGGTGTTTCAAGTTGACACTAAACCTACCCAGGACACCATCTAAGCACAAAAAAACAAAAAAACAACAAAAAAGAAATTCTAAACATAAGTGGATATAAGTCATAGCATCTTTTATTTTTATTTTCTACTTATTATTTTTTAGTCTTTTTGAGACTGGGTCTCCCTCTAATCCCAGCTGTCTTAGAACTTACTGTGTAGATCAGGCTGGCCTTGAACTCACAGAGAACCACCTGCCTCTGCCTTCCGAGTGGTGGGATTAGAAGTGTGTACCACCACCCCTGGCTTGAATTGATTTTTTTAAAGTACTTTATTTATTATTTTTATTTTAGGCATATGAGTGTATTGCCTGCATGTATGTAAGTACACCCATGCCATGCAATGCCTACAGAGGTCAGAAGAGGGCACTGGATCTCCTGGAACTGGAGTTACAGACAGTTGTTAGCCTCCATGTAGGTGCTAGGAACCAAACCCAGGTCCTCTGCAAGAGCAGCCAGTGCTCTGAACTGCTGGGCCATCTCTTCAGCCCCAGAAGACTGATGTGAAACTTGGTAATTTTAGCCGACCAGCCTGATGAAGAACTCCCTTCTTCTATGGGCAATTTATTTTACTTAATTATTGTCATTCTAAATAATTATTAGAAAAGCCTGCCTCATGTGAATGACTCTAATCTTCTGTTAAAGCTCACATCATTTGTTTTTAGCCCCAGCTCAACATTTTGAGAGTTACTTTTTCAGTTTAGTCATCCTGAGTTCTTTCTAGCATGCAGGTAGTTTGCCTCCCGCCTCCCCAATATCTTTTCCACCCCACTAATGCTATCTAATTTCCTGTACTTCATGTTTGCTATGTGCACTGAGAATTTTGCTGGGCAATATTCTTTTTATTATGACCCTGGAGCAAGACAAAGGGATGTTTAATTTTCGACAGTCTGTAAAAAGCTCAGGCATCTAGAGCTGGGTGTGGTGGCACACACTTTTAATCCCAGCACTCCTCTGTGAAATCAAGGACAGCCTGCTGTACATATAAAGTTCCTAGCCAGCTGGAGCTACAGGGAGACCCTGTCTCAAAAGACAAAACAAAAACAAAAACAAAAATGAAGCAGGCATCTAAGCAAATAGCAATATACACAGTAAACGAAAGGACATAGTTATCGTTATACACTATTGTAAAACTTAAAGTGTTACTGATGGTTGGTTTGGGCTTGCCAAGGAGGACCTTTCAAACATGACATCTTTCAACCTGATTAAGAACAAGAAAAAAAAAAGAAATCATAAGCTGAATATGCTAAAAGATATATGTGGCATGCATATATGCATATTTTGGAGTGATGTGGATTAGAAGGAACAACAACAACAAAAACACTGGATCAAAGAAACTTCTGCTCAAAACAGTAAACTTCTGCATTGAAAATTTTAAGAGACTGAGAAAAAGATGAAAACCATGTTTGGCAGAATGCATGAGCTCTGGTGGGGTGGGGGACGTGAAGAAGGCGGAGTGGGTCTAGACTTGATTGGAAATTTTGTATGAAATGCACAAAGCTTCAATAAAAATTGGCTTTAAAAAAAATAAAAGTATTAAAGCACCTGGGCAAGTGTTTTAATCTGTGTGAAAAATGGAAATTCTATATTTTAGTGTTTTGGTTACCTGTGATCCTTCAAATGAATCAAAATCTACACGGTAAACTAATAAGCCCTGAATGTAGACCAAGTGCTTATCTTATCCAAGACATTCAATGTCAATAAGTCTCAAATGATGGTGCATTGACCCAATCTTTTTTTTTTTTTTTAATTTTATTCTATTCATTGGGCCTGGTGGGGCACGCCTTTAATTCCAGCACTCAGGAGGCAGAGGCAGGGGGATCTCTGAGAGTTCAAGGTCAGCCTGGTCTACAAAGCAAGTTCCAGGCCAGCTGGGGCTACAGGGAGACCCTGTCTCAATAATGCAAAAAAAAAAAATTATTCTATTCTCTTTTTATTTTTTTCTGAGACAGGGTTTGATATCCTATACTGGCTTCCAACATGCTATGTAGCTAAAGATGACATTGAACTGACCCCCTACCTCCCCTTCACAAGTGCAGGAGTTACAAGTTAGTACCATCAGATTCAGCTTACTTAAATTTCTTAAAATAAGGATTTGGGGGTCAAACTTTTAAAGAAATATCTGAAATGATTCCAGAAAATCATATAATTAGGTATGTGTGTTTATGTGCACAGATTTGTGCATTTGTTTGTGTGTGTGTTTCACTTCCAATGTGACTCTGATTTATAATATGTATTTACATGTAATTATCTTGCTCATTTACTGGTCATGTTTCACAGTAGCAGGATCTTGTCTTGTTCATCTCCATCTGCATCTTGAAAGAGAATGTGTAATCCAAGAGTGCTCAAGAAATATGCCCGAATGAAAGAATGCATGAAGAAATGAATGAAAGAATAGAGCCTTCCATGCATTTGCTTCCATGCACCAGCCTCTTGGACATGTTTACTCAGTTATGTAGCAGTTCTCCTGTGTCTCTCCACAGACCTGCCAGGAAGAATGGACTCAGTTTCAATCTTGATGCTAACACGCCTGTGGAATACAGCTGTGGTGTTTTCCTAATGCGTCTGTGTCAGTCAAAACAGAAATTATACTAACAAATGCTTTCTTATTAACCCACACTGCTTCATCCTGCTCATCTATGGGTCCTCTAATCTGTAATTTTTCAGGAATTTGTATCAATTACAGTGATGTTTATTCTCAATTCCTCCTCCTTAGAAGACACTTTTGGAAAAACATATTACTTGTCTACAGACCCCTCCTGATCCTCATGCTTGCTGATCTCTAGGTCCCTACTCAGGGTGCAGCACTCAAGCCTCTGGTCTTCAGTAGCCTTGAGGCAGCAGACCTCATAGACCTGTGATTTCCCAGCTCTTAAGTATATTAGCAAGCCTGGTGCTGCTATGAACCATGTACTTTGTGGAAGGCTCCAGAGCTATGTGGTCTGTGCCTGGGGCAAGCTATTTAAAAATCTGTGTGTTCTAGTATGTTTTCAATTGCTGTGACAAAACATTCTGACCAATACCAACTTGGGGAGGAAAGAAAAAGTGTTTATTTGACTTACATCTCTCAGGGGTCACAGTCAAAGGGGCAGGAATGTGGAGTCCAGAACTGAAGCACAGGCCATGGAGGAACACTGCTTACTGGCTCGCTC
This sequence comes from Rhizomys pruinosus, assembly GCA_009823505.1. Taxonomy (NCBI): domain Eukaryota; kingdom Metazoa; phylum Chordata; class Mammalia; order Rodentia; family Spalacidae; genus Rhizomys; species Rhizomys pruinosus. The sequence continues at coordinate 1,757,498 of VZQC01002834.1, forward strand.
CCCTGGCCTGTGCTCAGCCTGCTTTCTTATACAATCCACAACTACCTTCCCAGGGGTGGCACCACCCACAGTGGAATTGGTCCACTCAACAAAAAAAAAAAAAAAAAAAGAGTGTTTCACCGTTATGGCCAGAGGCCGGTCTAATGGAGGCAACTCTCCAACTGAAGCCCCCCTACCCAGGTGTGACAAGTTGACACTAAAGCTATCCACCACACTGTGGATAGCTTTAGTGTCTCAGGTTTTCTACCAGAAAAATGTCTCAGGTTTTCTACCAGAAAAAAAAAAAATGTAGATAACAATTTCAGGTTTTATAGGCACTTAGAATAACAGTGTGCATATCACAGTGCATGTGTGCCATGACTGTTACAAGCCTGGAAAGTGATTCAGACCGAATGGAGCTCATATAGTTGTCACGTGCTTTCTTATCTTCTCACCGGTCTCAGACTTTACTTCCCTGTTTTCAATGGAGTTTCTACGTTCCACACTTTCCATTTTAGTGCTTTGATGATAAAGATGAAAGCACCTGAGATTGGAGAACGTTTAGACATTTTTGTCACACGGTAACAATGTGCCACCAACTCTAAGTAGATTTTCTTGTTTCTTATATACATTGAAATATCCTGTTCTTTAATATTCTTGACATCTTTGGTAAATTTTAATTGATTCTGACACTCTACCCTGTCAGGAGACTGTTTAACAACAACAGTATCATTTTGCTTTAGTTATTGTGAATAGCTACTTGATTCATTCAAATCAGTTCATGTGGCCTCAATGAACAGGAACTTCTCACACCCAAGCCCTTGCTTCCCAGCACAGGCAGCCCAGGTGATAACAGGTGAGTTCAATTACCTGAGATGCAGAACAGGTAGGACTGGACGGGTGGTCTATTATCAGTCCTCCAGGAACTCCCCACACCCTTGTTTAAAGATAATTTAGAAAATTGGCATGGTGACGAATGAGATAATTGCTAGGGTGCAAATTACATCCATTTCTGTACCGTTGTTGCCAAATCTCAGTGTATTTGGATAAAAAAAAAACAAAAACCCAACAACTTGTCACTCACATGCCTGACAAATCTTGTGTTCTGTTAAATATCATTAAAAAATGAAAGCGATAAGTCTCACAAGAAAGCACCCATTAGATTAAATGATAAATTAGAAATGATCCACACCTAGGCTGATGACTGAGCAGAGGCAGAGTCCAGGGCAAGTCTTGCTGTGTGAACTTTAAATGGCAATGAAGAATACTATTTACATTCAGATAAAGAGGTTATAAAATCCACGACACGGGTGCACCAACCTGCATGCAGACAGTACACTCATACACATAAAAACTAATAATAAAAAAATCTTCTCACAGTGGAAAGCCAAGTAATCCCACAGAAAGATTTGTTTCCTTCCATTGCAAAGGGAGGGGAAGTCAGTTGTTTATACTCTTGGGTCACGTTGACTAATGATGGTATTAGAAAACAGATGGCATCCAGTGTGCAAGGATAAGGAGGTTGGGGAAATGCCTGTCGGAGAACAATGTCGGAGAACAGAGCGAACTGGGAAAGGCTCAGAGCCATCATTGTGATGCCTGTCTTACTGATCCCAAGTGAAAGAGGAGTGGAGGGGTGATTGATTGGGCTGAATGAAGTGTCAGAGACTGCTGTGAAATAAATCTACGCCAGGTTTTGTCAGGATCTTGAGTTTTCAGGGCAAAGCTAACCTGGAAATGCACTTACCGTAGCACCAAGGGTTGGGTTTCAGAACCCAGCATCTCTACTCAATAATGCATCCTTTAAAGCTAGAAGTGTGTGAGGCAAAGCTCACTTCACCATAACGTGTTGTTTTGGCACACTTCTTTCTAGACTTCATCCTTCTTTTTGCTTTTGATTTATTTTTTGAGACAGGGTCTCTCTCACTACATATCCCAGACTGGTCTCAAACTCAGGATCCTTCTGTGTCAGCCTCTGGAGGGTTGGGGCTCTAGGCATGCACCATCTAGCTTATTCATTTGTAAAATGGCAATAACAGCAGCACCTGTGGTTGTGTGGGTTGAACTAATGGACAGATTTTTTTTTTTTCTGATGCACTTGGGCCCTTCTTAAATCAGTTTGAAAATCTGTTCAGTCCATGAGTAGGGCTGCAGTCTTGGCCTTCATTGACTTCTGGGATAAAGGGCAATGTTTCTTAATCTTATTAAGTAGGCAAATATTTGAAATATTTTGATTTTTTACTTTTTATAATTTAAACATTTTATTTACTTTTTAAATTTTATGTGTATGAGTGTTTTGCCTTTGTATAAGTGCACCTGTGTTGTACAGTGCTGGTGGAGGCCAGAAAGGGGTGTCAGATGGTCTTTTTTAAAATATTTATTTTTAAGAGATTCACAATATAAGAGCACAGTTATTTTCAGATCACATTAACATTTCTCAGTTTGCCATACAATTAGGTAACTGGTGCTAGCATCCACAGATGAAGGATACCATTCATCGTTTGTTTTTCTGGGACTGTGTTACTTCACTCAGCATGGTATCTTCTAGCTCCATCCATTTACCTGCAAATTTCATCTTTCTTTACTGCTGCATAGAACTCCATTGTGTAGATGTACCACATTTTCTCTATCCACTCATCAGGTGAGGGGCACTTGGGTTGGTTCCAGCTCTTTGCTATTGTGAACAGATGGTCTCGAACTGGAGTTAAGGACAGCTATTAGCATCCATATGGCTGCTGGGAACTGAACCCAGGTTCTCTGCAAGAGCAGCCATTGCTCTTAAACACTGCTGGGCCGCTGGAGAGATGGCTCAGTAGTTAAGAGCACCAGTTGTTCTTGAAGAGGACCTGTGTTCAAATCTCAGCATCCACATAGCGGCTAACAACTGTCAACAACACCACATAAATGGGATACAAAATCCCCTTCTGACCTCTGCAGCCATCGTATGGCACATGTCCACCTACACACATGCAGGCAATACACTCATATGAATAAAATAAAAATAATAATAAAATGATTTTTATAAAAAAAACAAAACAAAACTGCTGAGCCATCTCTCCAGCCCCCATTTTTTTTTTTCCTTTTGAATGGATGTTTCTTTTCTTTTCTTTTTTTTTTTTTTTTTTTTTGTCTTTTCGAGACAGGGTCTCCCTGCAGTCCCAGCTGTCCTGGAACTCACTCGGTAGACCAGGCTGGCCTTGAACTCACAAAGATCCGCCTGCCTCTGCCTCCCGAGTGCTAGGATTAAAGGCGTGTGCCACCACGGTTTCTTTTCTTTTTTAAGTGAAACAAACATAAATAACAAAGATATAATAGGTTGGAAACAAACAAACAGAATCCTAGGAATATGTGAGACTCTAAAGGAGAGCTAACCTTTGTGTCATTAAAGTTCTAGAGAAAGAGGAGCAAGTCTTGGACTAAAATGGTACCAGATACAATAGGTAAAAATATCTGAAATTTAGCTAAAGACCTAATCTGTAGCATTGAGAAGCTGAGCTAAGCTGAAATAAGATAAACACAAAGAATCCTATATCAAGATAAATCACAGTCAAACATCTAGAAAAATCAAGAAAGTAGTAAGAAGATATGCAGCACTATTTGTAAGAAATGTTTCTTATTTTAAAAAAAAGTGACAGAAGTGATGCTGGCAGGCAAGGAACTAGATAGGAGATCACTAAGGGAAAAGCGAAGTGGATCTGGGTAACTGTGTCCCATGACAGTCAGATACTTTTCTGCGGTTAAATATCCTTGAAACTTCCATGGGGTTGTGACTGCTGAACCAGCAACTGAGGCACTGGGACGCATTCCCAATGTGTGTGTGTGTGTACTAACAAAGGGCCTATATCCTCTAAAGAAGGGATGATGTACATTTATTTATTTTATTTTATTATTATTATTATTTTTTTTTTGGTCTATTTGAGACAGGGTCTCCCTTTAGTCCCAGCTAGCCTGGAGCTTGCTATGTAGACCAGGCTGACCTTGAACTCACAGAGATCCTCCTGCCTCTACCTCCTGAGTGCTGGGATTAAAGATGTCATGTGGGTGCTGGGAACTGAACCTAGGTCCTCTGCAAAAGCAGTCAGTGCTCTTAACCACTGAGGCATCTCTCCAGCCCCATTCTTATAAATATTACTTACATTTAGTTTTGCTCCCTCCCTTTCTGGCTTTTGCTAGCCAATCATGGTAAGAAATACCTTAAAAGGAATATTTAGTTCACCACGATTTGGGAGGGGGAAAAGAGTCACCTTACTCCATAAACATGTCACCTACTTCATAAATATTCATAAGACTCCTTTAAAATCTACAATGCAGAATCTACCAGATAGCTCCTCGGTTTCAGGACAGCCCAGTCCAATTTCTCTTTGGAGTATATGTTTTGTCCTACTTTGCTAAATAAACTGCCTAAACTCTCTGTGTCTCTTGACTGAATAGTTTCCTTTCAGAAGACAGAGATAGAGAGAGCTTTATAACAGAAAGAAATGGTAGATTTTCCAACTGTTGAAAAAATGAGCAATGCGGAATCATGTAGCTAGTGAAAACATCACTTAAAAATGAAAGAGAAACCAAGAAATTCTCAGATGCAGAAAAACTAAGAAAATTTACCACCAGCTATCCTCCCCTAAAGGAATGGCTTGGGGAAATTATCCAACCAGGAAAGAAATGATAAAAGATGGGCCTTGAAATGTTGTGAAGGAAAAACCCAGCTTTTAAAATATGCAAAAATATGATTAGGGGATGGACAGATGGCCTAGTGGTTGAGAGTGCCGACTGCTCTTGCAGAGGACCTGGGTTCGATTCCCAGCACCTACATGGTGGCTGAGAACTGTCTTTAACTCCAGTTCCAGGGGAATCCAACACCCTCTTCTGACCTCCGTGGCATTGCATGACACTTATACACAGATCTACATGCAGACAGTACATTCATACACATAAAAGATAAATAAAATTCAAACCCCTTTGTGGATCCTACTTGTAACAACTGTTTATAATGAGTCCTAATGAAACTTACCTTCTAGGTGCCGAAAAGTTTTAATACAAAAGACTTTCTTACCTCCCCTTCATAGAACAAGGAGGAATATGATGATGATGAGGTTGTTCTCTAACTGTAAACTGGAGCCAACTGTTATAGAGGTAATCTCATAAAACTGGTAAAACTGCCTTCTTTAATTGACTAATAGTCATAGGAACTGTGAAAAGGATTATTCTCTATTCAGAACAAAATATAATACTAAAGTCTCCTTAAGCTGTGCATTTAAGCAAAATATGTTAATACAGAAGAGCCCTAATATCAGCAATGGATTATTCTACCAAGGAGATGTTGGCCAGGGGATCCCAGCCCCCCCCCCAAAAGGTAAAGACTTCTTGCCTGTAAACTGGGATGCCTGCAAGAAGAGAGGCAATAAGGCCCTGCTGTTGAAGACCTGATGTAAGCATGGGAAAGATGTATTGAGACTGCATTTGCAAGTGTACAGTTGGTCTCCGGAATACCAGAGAGTGTTACCAAAGGCCACTAAACCAATACAGCAAATATAGGTCTCCTTGAGTCAAGCAAGACTCCTCCATCAGCACCAGCTACACCTCACCTGCCTAGAAATACTGTGCAGCAGTGGCAGCCATATGTCTGTATATCCCAAATCTAATTGGCTATTAGCTCTCTCCTTGGAGGAATAACCCATGGCTGATGCCACAAGCTTACATCCTCTAGTGCTTAAGAGATGTTATAAGCCACAGTGAGACCCTGTCATATTTTACAGAAAAAATGTAATTCATGGATTAACATACCATCCAAACATCTCTGTCTATACCAAACTAACCTGCCATAACAATTAGTACTGTTTAAATACCTATATATCTAATTGCTTGTGTTTCATTAGTATGATTGAAAGGTTATTCTTGAACAAACTGTTAGCCCATGAAAGGAAACAGCCAGAATTGACCAGAGTCCAAAACAACAGCTCCAGAGAAAGTAGACTGTTTTGCCTCTCGTCCACCTGTGCCCCTTTTCTAAGCCTAGGGAACAATCTGCGGAAGAGGGGGCATGGTAGAATGTAAGGGCTGCAATTGGGGTGAATGGCAAAACTACAGCAATACAGACTGAACACTTATTTGATCAACTTGATTGAACATACAAGCCCCCCCAGGTAGATGGTGGGACCCTTGGGCTGTGTGGGTTTGGGCACAACTGCTTGCAAACTGGTTTTACGTGAAGGATGCTTGTACTCATAAATTATTACTTATTGTTAAAAAAATGAAAAAATAGGGGGCTGGAGAGATGGCCTAGCGGTTAAGAGCGCCGACCGCTCTTGCAGAGGACCCGGGTTCGATCCCCAGCACCCACATGGCAGCCGAGAGCTGTCTGAAACTCCAATTCCAGGAGAACTCCAGTTCCAGGGGAATCCGACGCCCTCTTCTGACCTCCGCGGCATTGCACGACACGGGTGCACAGACTTGCATGCAGACAGTACACTGATAACACATACGGAAATAAATAAATGCCGGGCGTGGTGGCGCACGCCTTTAATCCTAGCACTTGGGAG
>VZQC01002834.1:1764833-1788265 GCA_009823505.1 Rhizomys pruinosus
AAAAAAAAAAAAAAAAAAAAATCAATTGTATCATATATACTAGCAATAAATACATGAACACCAAAATTAAAACTATAATTTCATTTATAAGCTATCAAAAATGATATATTGAGGTATGTATATTGAAAATAATAAAACATCAATGAAAGGTATCAAAGGAGAGTTAACTAAATAGAAAGATGCATTTTACTTACACATTAAAAATTTTGGCATAGTGAGCATGTCAGTTCTCCCAAACAAATGTAAAGGTTTGATAAAATTGATAACAAACTCCCAGCAATTCATAGACATTGGCAAGGCTACTTGTAAAATGTATATGGAAAGGTATAGGAACTTAAAAAACTAAAACAATTTTAAGAATGTAGGTTAAAGTCTGAAGAGTCATCTACATGATTTTAAATATGATAAGGCAAAAATCATCAAGACTGTGGTATCAGCAAAGCAAAAGGCACAATGATCAATGGAATGTACTGGAGACCCCAGCAATAGAAACATGAAAATATTCCTGCTTGATGCACAGCACACATCATACTGTGAAACATAAGTGGACAAATAGACGGGGTGCCCCTAGTTGTTCTCATTATGTAGCCCTTGACTGGCCTGGAACTCACTATATAGATCAGGCTGGCTAGCCTCAAACTCACAAAGATTAGTCTGTCTCTGCCTCCCAAGTGCTGAGATTATAGGCATAAGCTACTGTAGGCTGGCAGATATTTTTATGCACATCTCATGACCCTTCAAGAGCCCTTCGAGACAGTAATGTTGAAGAAACATATTCAGCATTTTCTGGTTAAGTGGTTAACTGTATCATTAGTAGTTGAAGGACTAGACAGAAGAAGGTTTATTAGTAAATTAATAAATCATGAAACAGTGTAAAACATTTTAAGACATTTAGAAGCATGAGGCTAGGAGAGTTTAATTCTTATCACAATATCAATTTAAAAGTATCAAGGTAGGGCGAAAGATTTAAAGAAAATCAGAAGAATGAGTCACACTTTATGAATTATAAGCAGTGTTGGGGCCAGAGGGGATCAGTGCGTAAAGCCTTTGCTTTGAAACAATCAGGACCTGAGTTCACAGGCTCAGCACCCAGATCAAAACCAGATATCGTGATGTGCACCCAGAAGAGGGGGTATTTGGGGGCGAGAGGACAGGCCAATTCCTCAGGACCCGCTGGCCAGCCGGCCTACCCTATTTGGTAAGCTCCAAACAACTAAGAGACTTGGTCTAAAAAAATCAAATTAAATAACCATATACATACATAAATACATAAATAAGGTAGAAAGTGAGAGAGGAGGACACCTGACATCAGCCTTCAGCCTTAACATGCACACACATTCATACAACACAAACATGCATGTGTGTGCACACATACACACAAAAGCACAAAAAGAGCCGGGCGTGGTGGCGCACGCCTTTAATCCTAGCACTTGGGAGGCAGAGGCAGGCGGATCTTTGTGAGTTCAAGGCCAGCCTGGTCTACAGAGTGAGTTCCAGGACAGCTGGGACTACAGGGAGACCCTGTCTCGAAAAGACAAAAAAAAAAAAAAAAAGCACAAAAAGAACACCTCAAGTAATATGCATGTTTGGGACTAGTGCCTAACTCTTAGAATCAGCGCAGCTAATTTTACTCAGCACATTCCCTACTGATTTTCCCATGATGTGATCAATTGCAAGACTGCACATCTTTGTGGTGCCAGGCAGCTGGCTGTCCACACCTAGGACATCATCTATTGGTTGACAGAGTTTCAGAGACACCATGATACGCTTTCTGACAAGGAAGGCCTCTGGGGACCATGCGCGCTGGCACGGCTATTTGCCTGCCTTTGACCCTTGACAAAGATTTGAGCTCTAACTTCTGAGCATTCTGTTCCCTAAATTTTGACCAGAAGTTGCACACTTGACCTCAGTGTGATCTCTGACCCCAACTCCTAACTTGGCTTTGATTGTGCAGTACAATCTGCAGATCCCCGGGGTCTAAGATAGCTCCCACCAGCTGTTTCCTTCTTTGTTCTCCCTGTGGCCTCGCCCTGACAACTGAAACCCACAGCCCCCGACAAAGACAGGGCTCCTCTCAGCGCTCAGTGCCATCTTTGATCGATTGCTAATGATTACCGTTAGGAGCGTCCATTTTTCAAAATGCTAGCATTCACCGTCCCATTTATTGTTCAAGGACTCCACAAGAAGAATATAATTTATCCCCACTTTGGGAGATTAAGAAACTGAGGCTCAGCAAAACTGAAGGAAATTTGTCTGAGTTCAGACTGCCAGAAATGACCGGACTTAACGCCTGTCTTTTCACTTAGCTCCACTTCCGGTGATTGCTATTCATTGAAGATTCTCTAGTTAAGACCTTTGGCATGCTATGTCATTTGGGAATAAAATCTATTCAGTGTAAAAAAAAACTGTTTTAGTTTTTAAAGATGTTAGATTTTTGTTTCAGTATGTCAGAAAATTCGTGAGCAGACTTTAAATTCTCCTCACTCCTTCCTCTTATCTAACCACGGGTGCAATAGCAAGGTTGTGTGTGTGTGTGTGTGTGTGTGTGTGTGTGTGTGTGTGTGTGTGTGTTCCTGCATGTGGGTGCATGTGTGTGTGTACAGGTACAAATGCACACGCAGGCCAGAAGATGGCCTCTATCTGACAGAGATCCACCTGCTTCTGCCTCCTGAGTACTGAGATTAAAGCTGCGCACCACCACACCTACTCCATCCACCTTTTTTGTTTTTGGCAGGGCTTCCGTAGCCTCGCCTTACTGGAACTCACTCTGTAAGCCAGTCTGGCCTCAATCTCACAGAGATCCACCAGCCTCTGTGAGTGCCGGGATTAAAGACATATGCTACCATGCCTGGGGATCATTTTTTGAGACAAAGTCTATTCCTGGAACTCACTAAGTAGGCAAGGGTGGCAGCCCAGAGAGCCCCAGGGGGATTCACTTTTCTCTGCCTCCCCAGTGCTGAAATTACCCTCACCCCTTCACACCCAGCTTTTTTAGGTTTTTAATTTTTTTAATTTTTTTTTTTCAGACAGGATCTCTCTATAGGCCTAGCTGGCCTAGAACTCACTCTGTAGACCAGGCTGGCCTTGAACTCACAGAGATCCACCTGCCTCTGCCTCCCAAGTGCTAAGATTAAAGGCATGCTCCACCATGCCCGGCTTAAACACACCTAGCTTTTTTTTTTACTTGGGTTCTGGGGACTGAACTCAGGTCCTCTGCCTTGCATAACAAACACTTTACTGACTGGGCCATCTCTTCAGCCCTACATGGGTCAATTCTATGAAGCTTTGGCCAGCGACAACAGGTGGAATCTGACACTGCCTCATCTCTACTCTCAGCCTAAGACATTTGTGAGACACCTGTACAATCTAAAAGTAACTTGGGGCTAATGCTCCTGAATTCACCTTGACCAGGTTGGGGTGGGAACCAATGAATACAGTTCAACTTCCATCAAAAGACCCTGCAGCAACTTCCAGTTACTGCAATGGAAACCCGGAAAAGCCTTCTTTTCTGGGCTCCTGTCTTTGTTTCTTCCTTCATCTTCTGCTTCCTGAGGGTCACATTTCCAAAATAACAACAGTGTTTCACTTTCCCCAGGAAATATGTTTCAAGAACTGTAGTGGATACTAAACCCACAGAGTATCAAGCCCTATATATTGCTTTCTCTTTCTTTCCTTAAGGTTTTTGTCTTTTGTTTGTTTGTTTGGGGGAACCTGCTTTAAGTAGTAGGGCTCTGCTCTACTCCCAAATGCTAAGATTATAGGTGTGCGCCACCAGAACCAGGTATACTGTTGTTGTTTTTTCCCCCTTTACATACTAATGACAAAATTCAACTATAAATGAGGGAAAGTAAGAGAGTCCCAATAATACTAATAAAATAGAAAACTATAATAACATACTATAATAGAAGCTGGAGAGATGGCTCGGTTGTTAAAAGCACTGGCTGCTCTTGCGGAACACTTGAGCTTGGTTCCCAGCACCCACATGGCAGCTATCAACTGCCCATAACTCCTGTTGCAGAGGATCTGACACTCTCTTCTGACATCCAAGGGCATTGCATAACATGGGTGCACTTATATACATGCAGGCAATATACTCATACACATAAAATAAAGATAATAAAATTTTAAAAATATTACTGTAATTAATGTTATTTTAAATTTTCGAACTGCTTAAACAGTCAGGAAATTTCCATTTAGCATTCTCAAAGCAAGGTTAATAGAGAATAACTACAGTATTTCTGAGGGGGGTGTAGGATACCTGGGCTTTGCTTCCACAGAGTCTTCTGATCTATGAGTTTGAATTGGAATTAGTGAGTCCTTTCCTTTATCTGTGCATCAGAGCTTTCCACCTTACATGTCTAAGTGATTGTGGTAAAAAATAAAAATAAAAATAAAAATAAAATGACTGTGTTCAAGGACCAATCAAGTTTATCTGATTTCTTTGTCAATTTATCTAGTCTGCATTAGGGTTGTTTAACAACACAAATCAACACCCCCCCCCCCATGGTGTGACTCATCAATATATTTGTAGAAGCTTATTTGTTTCACATTCCTCAGATAAGTTTAGCTTACTGCTAAGTGAGATGACTCAAGTCAGTTCACGAGTTTTCTGATTATTGACAGGTTTTATGTAAATAGAAGCTAAAAGCCTTATTTGATTAAAAAGAAAACAATGTCTAACAAATTCCCAGCTCTAATCTTCCACATTCCTAAACTTCCTTTCCGCTCCCTATAGACAGTATTTTTATAAGATTGTAATATATACACATGAATGATTTAAACACTTGCCGTCTTAAATTCATAGGGTATATTAACTCATCTAACTACTTGTTCTACGACTGTGTAGAAAGGATGACAGTGACACAGAGCTCCCTACTGACCCTAATGCTAAGCCACCTTCCCTTCCTGACCTCCCTCTGCCCCTCACACCACACAAAGTCTCAATCAAACTCAGTGTCAGGCAAGCACAGACACAAGCAAAACATCAACACTGTAAAATCCTGTCTACACAGCAAGGCTTCAAACTCCCTGTGGATAGGAAGGGAAAGCTAAGCTGAGCCTGGAGGTTCAGTGTGTCATCCCAGCTCTCAGGAGCAAAGCAGTAGTTCAGGCCAACCTGGTAAAACAGGAAGCAAAAGAAAGAAAGGGGAAGGAAGATGGAGAAATGGGGGGGGGGGCGGACAGAAAGGAAAGGAAAGGAGGGAAGGAAACCAGAACAGCATAGCCAGGGAGGGAGCAGAGCCCCTCAATCCCAGGCTTTCTTTTCATGTTATGTATCCTTAAGAGGCTCAGAGTTAAATTGCTTCTTATGAAATCTCCTTAGCAAGTCAATTTGTTTAAGAGCAGAGAAGCTCAGCAGTTCTCATCTCTTCCAGAGAATCAAATATTCCAGGTAACTAGAATCTAAAGACTGAGAAAATTAATGGTTGTGGTTTATTCTAAATGTTAGACAATAAAAATATAAGAATGCAGATCTCCTGTAGACTATGAAACCACCACAGCTGATTTTAAAGTTTGACTTTTTCTGTATCTTGAAAGGCAGTCGTATAAGCTATGTAAGTTAAATACCACATTTGGCACAGAGCTATGTCACCTGACTGAGCAACAAGAATTGTCACATTCACAACGGAGTTACATCCCTGAAAGGCAGCTGACCTGCTGCCTTTGTGTCTGCTACAAACATCTAGTTTCAGCCTTTATCATGGGGGTTGTTACTGACCCCCAACCTACAGGACAGAATTTTCCACCAACCTACAAGACAGGAAAGGATTTTCTGAATTATCTGATTTGACAACTATGAAAAATGGAAAATATTCACACACATCTGTGTGCACACATACATATATAACTACACAAGTACACATACTACACATATACACACTATACAGGCTACATATGCATATGTGGATACCCACACTAGGTACATGCATACACACACCTACGCATGTACACACACAAACATCTGCGTGCACACACACACCTGCACACATACATACATGTACATACACCTACACTAGATGTCTATATATACATCTATATACATATATCTACATGCATGCACACAGAAGCACACACACAACTACACATGTGACACCTAACTGCACACATGGACATGCAACTGCATGCACTACACACAGGTACACATATGCATGCTATGCTCATATACATACACAAGGATGCCGAGAGGATTCCATGTTAGCCAAAGCCCTTATTTTAATATCTTGACAAAAACTGCTGAATAAGTGTTTACCTCTGACACTTCCAGGATGATTCAAATTCTTCTTCCTCTGTTTCCACCTCTGTTAAGGCCTACCTGCCATCTTAGGATCCTTCACTACTGATCACTTACCTTCGTGAAGGGATCATGAGTGCTAGGATCCCAGGCCAGCCCAGTTAGTTCTACTGTACCTGTAGCACTCAGCACGCAACAAATAATATTTGGTAACGAATTGCTAAAAATTATTTGGCTCTTGAATTATGCTAGCAGGAGCCAAGCTTTCTTTGGGGCGGAAGGACATGTTTGGCTCATCCCAGGGAAAGCTGGGGATCTACCTATGCCATGGATCTCCTTGAATGTCATAATATAGATGTGCAGAAATGTTCATAAATAAAACCATAGTCTAAAACTCAAACGTATGGGCCTTCCCAGGCTGTACTGTGTGCACACTATTTGCCATTTACTTTTACTGAAAACACTTCATTTTCTTTCTGGAACCCTGTGAGACAATCCTGCCTTCCACCTCTAGTTCAGGAAATAAAGATTGAGAAATTTAAGTAATCTTCCCTGAGAGACAAAGCCAGACAAAGAACCCAGGTTTGGGGACTCTAAAGTCAGGGCTGATTTATGAGAGTTCAGCTTTTTTCCTCCTTTAGAAGTATTTGTTAAGACAGGTATTTCAAGGAAGAAATTATCTGACCCAACCAGTTGGCATTGCATCAGTTCAACCCAAAGCGACCTGTTGGTGGGAAGGACCCCTCCTTCCCGACACTTTGTCATTGTGTGCACACTCTGCTTACAGATGAAAAATGCCTTTCATAAGACAGCTGGCTTTCCCGCCCCTGGCATGTTCTGGCTGGCACTATGGTGCTGTTATTTTTCTTTTAAATCTTCAGATTTCTTGTTTCAAATGCAAAAGTGACCCGAGTGCCTTTGTCTTCTCATTCTGTAATTTATTCTTGGGATTCTTCCTCATGTTTTATTTAATTCCTTCTAGCTTTTGCTTTGAAAATGAACTTGTGATACATGCCTGAGTTTTAATATGTGGGGAATCAATATTTTCCCAACTGAAAAATATACCTTTAATTCTATAGAAGTCGATAAAGTGCTATGATATGCTAGTCAGAAATTTACCTTTTAGGGAACTTTTTTGAAAATACATTTCTGAAAAATGCAATGCCTGTTTAGACAGAGAGGAGACAAGAAAGCCATACAAGTTCATTTCATAGCACTGTGAATTCCTTGATCAGTCATCTTACCTTTTTTTCTGCCATTTCCCCCATTACTATACTTCTAAGACTATAAATGGGGAATTCGAATTCCAGAAGGTGATAGAATGAGCTGAACTCCACAGATGCTGAGGCAGCCAGTTTACTCCTCTACTTCAAAGGCAGCAGCAACCTCAAACTGATGCCTGAAGTGATTCATTTGTATCTGGGTAACAGAAAACTTGAGATGAATATATGCAGAGCTACCACATAAACAAGGAGCTTGCCCAGACAGACATGGGGATAAACAAAGGAACCTGCCAGCTGACATTCGAATCTCATTATGGCATTATATAATCTTTCCTGAATACAGGTCAAAATCATTTATATAAACGTGTAGAGAAAAATAGAAAAACAAATCACCAAACCAAATTCTCAGCGATTTATCATCTAACAATTTCATAGCCAACATCAAATGCTAAGGATACCTGATTCTTCTTGCAGCATGTCACTCAGTTTCCTTATTTGAGCAGCTAGACCACACTAATGACCTGCTCATCTCATCAGAACATGGTGGTACTGACCTCATTCAGAATAACAATTGTTCTTAACTGGGTTCTATGAACTGTGTTCCCTGTTGGGTGCTTTCTGTTGATAGCGACTGCTACGTGATTTCCTAACGTCTCCAACTACTTCAGCTGCCACTTCTTCCAGCAAATGTGGCCATGCTCAGAGCTTCAGTACCTTCACAATCTGAGGGAGGATGAATTATTATCACTATCTTGCCACCAAACACGCCTCAACCCTGGGTAGGAATCTATCTGTTCGGAGAGACAGGAGTTAAAATAGAATCTCTAGCTAAAGATTAGCGTTGATGCATTGAATCACATCCAAGATCGAGGCTGGGGAAAAGTGTCTGTAAAACATAATGCTGAAAATAAAAGCTATTATCTTCAATATGCTATACAAAACATCTACAAATAATATGTGAAACATAATACACAGTATACACAATGGTGAAGATTATGAATTTAGAGACAAGTCTCAGAATAAGAAATATTATAGTCTAGTAAAACTATGAAGGGATGGCCAGCTTCACTAGTAATCAAGCTAACGTAAATGAATTAAAGTAGCTAGCTGAAGTGTGTGTGTGTGTTTGTAGGTTGCTGAATGCAGCATTATTTGCATTTATAAGTGAAAACACACTTAAGAATTTTTCAATGAATTACGGCACATTTATACAATGGAATTCCAAATACTTGCTTAAAAACATGAAAGAAGGGGCTGGAGAGATGGTCTAGCGGTTAGAGCACTGGCTGCTCTTGGAGAGGACCAGGGTTCGATCCCCAGCACCCACATGGCGGCTGAGAACCGTCTTTAACTCCAGTTCCAGGGGAATTCGACACCCTCTTCTGACCTCCTCGGCATTGCATGACATGAGTGCACCAACCTACATGCAGACAGTACACTCATACACATAAAAAAATAATAAATAAAAAAATTTAAAAAACATGAAAGAAAACTGAATATATAGTGTTAAATGAAAAAAAGAGCAAGCAAATTTGTTCAATGTCACTCTATTCTTTTTTTTTTTAATTTTTTTTTTATTAATTTTATTTATTTCTGTATGTGTATGAATGTACTGTCTGCATGCAAGTTTGTGCACCCGTGTCGTGCAACGCCGCGGAGGTCAGAAGAGGGTATCGGATTCCCCTGGAACTGGAGTTCTCCTGGAATTGGAGTTTCAGACGGTTCTTAGCCGCCATGTGGGTGCTGGGGATCGAACCGGCGTCCTCTGTAAGAGCGGTCGGCGCTCTTAACCGCTAGGCTATCTCTCCAGCCCCCAATGTCACTCTATTCTTATATACTTGATATACACACATGCACACACAAAGGCATCTTTTTTAAAAGATATATTCAATTTTTTATTTTATAGTTTTTTAAAATTTCTTTTAATTATTTTATGGGTATGAGTGTACTGTGTGCATGTAGGTAGGTGCACCCGTGTCGTGCAGTGCTACAGAGGTCAGAAGAAAGTGTCGGATTCCCCTGGAACTGGAGTTAAAGACAGTTCTTAGTCGCCATATGGGTGCTGGGAATCAAACCCAGATCCTCTGCAAGAGCAGTCAGTGCTCTTAACCACTGAGGCATCTCTCCAGCCCCACAAAGTCATCTTTAAAAAAAAAAAATTGAGAACTGTATTCAGTAATTCTTAACAGGCATTATTTGGGGGAATTAGGATTTGTAAGAAAGGAGTGATTCTTATTCTTTTATACTTTCTTTAAATAATCGAATAATGAGTAAGCTTTGCTTTTGTGACTTTTTCGGTATTTTAAACTATAAACAAATAACACCAGTGCCAAAAACACAAAAATAAAAGAAATCTAAAATGTTATTTGAGGTCTCATATGCTATCCAAGGTAAATATTGTATCTGAGAATCGAGTTAAGCTAAGATTCACACGCTCGACCAGCTCAGTGCATACTGTCTTTCTCACTATAGTTCCTGCTCCTTCATCTGGGACCCAGAAACCCACAGAAGTCTGTGTATAAGCTGGGAATGTCAAGCAGGCACTTGGTAGAGTGCTTGCCTAGCTTGGATGAAGCCTTGGGCTTAACCTCTAGCATCACATAAACCTAGCATGGTGGTACGTAGGGGAGGCAGCAGAGTCAGAAGTTCAAGGTCATCCTTGGCTACGTAATAATTTTGAGGCCAACCTAGGATAAATGGGACCTGTCTCAAACAAACAAACAAAAACAAAACCAAAAAGGGACCTATGTATAGAATTCACAATATCTGTGGAGTTAATTAGGAAAAGATTAAATTTGCATTTTATTGTTTAAATATATTGAGATTTATCATCATCATCATCATCATTTTATGGAGGAGGCATATGATATGAGAGCAGAAGTCAGAGGACAGCTGACAGAAGTCAGTTCTCTCTATCCACAATGGGCTCTGGGAACCAAACTCAGATCATTACGCTTGCTTGGGAAATGCCTTTACCTGCTAAGCCATCTACCAGGCCCCCACATCTGCATATTTTAACATCTGTGTTATTATGAAACCAACAGCAGTTTCTTAAACTAAGAATATGAGCAACAAGCTGCAGAGGGTTTATTGGCCCCTGTGGCTTTGCTACCAATACATATTTTCAGATCCCAATCCAGTTATCAAAACATCTCAGAGTATTGTTTAGAAACTTCTATCCCCTCAAATTAACATTTAGGAGCCATCACTAAGTCTTATTCTTCACAGTGGCAAAGAAGCACATCTATCAGTGCATCACAGCATTGAAGTTCTACAGTACTTTCATAGTGTATCAGCATGATTTCTTTTCTTTGTAAATTTTTTTTTTTTTTTGGTCTTTTCGAGACAGGGTCTCCCTGTAGCCCCAGCTGTCCTGGAACTCACTCTGTAGACCAGGCTCGCCTTGAACTCACAAAGATCCGCCTGCCTCTGCCTCCCAAATGCTAGGATTAAAGGCGTGCGCCACCACATTCAGAAAAAGAATTCATAGGATTCACTAAACAACTCTTAAAGTCTATGGCAAAAATAGCAAGTTTTAAAAACTTCCTGCAAGAGTTATTGGGGCGACACCAGGACTCTAAGATGGTGTCACTGAAGGAGAAGCAGCTCATGAAGGTTAAACTGGAAAAACTACTTAGTTGGATAGTTCAGGATCCTACCCGCCCCCACCGCCCCAGCGCGCGCGCACGCACACACACACACAGCTCTGCTGGAGTGTTTCAGAGAGATTAGAACTAGTGTTACATGTCCACCAACATGAGGAAAGAGAGCAAAGCATGGTTAACTTAGGACTGGCTCTGTCAGTGCATCTCTGCTTCTGCATGTCTTATAAGGAACTCAAAGGAGCCACAACACACATACCACTGAGAGGGTGCCAGAGCATGGAGGGCACCACACCGCTGGACATGACTGTCTGCCCAGCTCCCATCCACCAAGAGCTCAGTTCAGGTTAAATCTTTTCATTTCCCAACGGAGGACTAATGTCCAATAAAAGGAGACCAGTACATGTAAAAGAAAAGGGTTTGAAGTTTTAGAGAAAGACACTGAAGTATATAAGCGTGGCTCGTTTGTGATGTAGACCTTTGTAGCTTATAAATCCTGCCTGAAGATGTGCTTGAAGCTTTTGAAAGTTCCAGACACTTAGAATGTTCAAGAAGCAGACAAGAGTCCTCTCTCCTCACATGGAGCCTAACTCAAAGGGCTGGTGGCAGGGAGGGAGAAAACACACAGGAGAGCAGATAAGGGCGCGATGGGGAAACGAACGATGTCCTGCGACCAGACAGAACTCCTCTCTTCCACTTTTCTCCTTCCACATCTTCATCTCCTTATCTCAAACCCCACATTCTCTTGTCGTATAATCAACGTTCTGCTTCACTCAAGGCACTCACACCCTTCCCAGTTCATTTTGAAAAGAATTAAAATGTTAGCACATACTCTTTTTAATATTTATCTATTATTCTATGTGTATGAGTGCCTTGCCTGTATGTATGTAAGTGCACTCATATTATGCAATGCTCATGGAGGTCAGAAAGGGTGTTGGAGTCACAGACAGTTGTTAGCCACGATGTGGGTGCTGGGAACTGAACCCAGGTCCTCTGCAAGAGCTCTTAACCCCTTATCCATCTCTCCAGCTCCCATACATATTCTTTTATTCTTTTCAGAGAACTTCTGTCTACATAACATTCATTCTAGAACTTCTAAATCAACTCTCATGCCTAGTATGTCCTGTATGCTGACCATAAAATACCTAAACAATTCCATGATGACATGGATCGAGGTGTTAAGGGCACCTTAACAAGAGTCTTCTGCTCTTGCAGAAGACACAGGTTCCGTTCCCAGCACCCACATGGCAGCTAACAACTGTCTATATAGCTCCTGTTCTAGAGGATCTGATGCCTTCTTCTGCCTTCCATGGGCACTGTATACATATGGTACATGGTGCACTTTCTACATGTAGACAAAACACTTATGCACATAAAAATAAATAAATAAAATTTAAAGAGGTGACTAAAACTGGTCATTTGACAGAATATAGAAAGGGAATAATACAATTGGACACAAGCCTGAGTTGATAGATAGAAATCTTGTAGTAGATTAGAACCACGGGGCTTAATTTGGAAGCTTGTTTTTCAAATAGCAAGAAAACAGAATCAGATTCTGTGGAAAGAACATGTTGACAGAGTATTCCAAACCACCAGAAAAAATCAGGAATTATAGTACTTTCAGAAGATTAAGGGGGCAAGGTCTCAGGACAGAACAGTGTTTTCAACAGTAGAAGGCATGACCTACTTGTGCCGTGGAAGTCTGCCGGGCAGCCCCTAGCAACAGTGCTGAGAAGCTGCTTGGCTCAGTGACACACAGCATTCATCAAGCAACAGCTGTGTGACCATTTTTACATCCTGGAAGCCTCAATTTCTTTGGCAAAGAGATTTTTGTAACATTATTGCTAAAAGCACCTACTGGGGACAGGATATAGCAGAACTGTGCTGCTGCTGCTGCTGCTGCTGCTGGTGCTGCTACTGAGGTGGTCTGCTTTGCTCTTACCATAGCTATCATTTATAGAGCCCCATCTCTAAACTCTGCAGGTTATTAGGAAGCTTAGGTATATTAAGCTATAAAATCCTCAGAGAAGATCATGAATTAAGTACTGTAAGACAAACTCAGAGTTCTGGTACCTAGCCCAGGGATGTCCAATAGAACTTTCCACAATAATGGGAGTGTGCTACATTTGGGCCATTAGATATGGTAATCACTTAGCCATCTTACTCACTGAGCTCTTGATCTATGGCAAGAGCAAAGGAAGATGGGAGTTTTTGTTATTTGGTTACGAGAATGAAAACTTAAATAGTGGCATGTGGCTACCACAGTGGCCCAGCACAGGTCTAGACATGTTGACATGGCTAGAAGGCCATCAGAAGTAAGGATTCTAAAACCACTGGGGGGGCTGGAGAGTTGGCTCAGCTGCTTTTACAAAGGACCCAGGTTTGGTTCCCAGTGCTCACAGGGTGGCTAAAACCACCTGTAACTCCACCTTCATGGGCATTGCACAACACGGTTGCACTTCATGCAGGCATTACACTCATATGCATAAAATAAAAATAAATAAAATACAATAGCCCTGTAATATAGTTTGAAGTCAAGTTTGGTTATCCCCCCTGTGTTGCTCTTTTTGCTCAGGGTTGCTTTGGCTATCCGGGGTCCTTTGTTTTTCCATATGAATTTAGGGATTTTTTTTTTCTAAGTCTGAGGAGACACTCATGGGGAGTTTGATTGAGATTGCATTGAATCTGTATATTAGTTTGGGTAGGATGGACATTTTTACTATATTAATTTTTCCAATCCATGAGCATGAGAGGTCTTTTCATCTTCTGGTATTTTCTTTAATCTCCTTTTTCAGGGATTTAAATTTTTCATTGTAGAGATATTTGATGTCTTTGGTTAGGTTTGTTCCAAGGTATTTTTTTTTTTTTTTTTGGAGGCTATTGTGAATGGGATGGTCTCCTTGTGAAGACTGGTATAAGGGCTGGAGATACAGCTCTGTAAAGTAACACCTTTGGGCATATGGAAGACACTGGGTTCTATTACTAGGGGAGAGAGAGAGAGAGAGAGAGGCGGGAGGGAGAGAGAAGACGGGAGTAGGGGAGAAAGTGTTTAGTTGGAGCACCCTGAAAGTAGATCATGCTGCTTCCTGAGCAGTTTGTCACTGCAAATCCTATCTGCTTGGGCAGTTGCATCTACTAGGAACAGTTTTGTTTGGAACTGCCTGATTATGTCAGGTAAGTTAACCAAACATGGAGGGATGAAGCAGAATTAATAGAAAAACCTATTGATTGCAGATGTTTTCTGTTTGCCTTTCCAGATCTATTCACCATCATTGCTGTTCTGATCTCACGGAGCTAACATCTGTGCACGGGCTCTGTGGGCTTCCTTGAAGAGCCAGCTGATAGAGGCACTAATAGGAACTCACACCATAGGAAGAAATGCTTTTCAGATCTCCCAGCTCTCTTGCAGCCAAGTCAGGGCTTAGCTGTGTCTACAGGATTCTGTTTCAGAACTCAAATCCGTCAGTGGCTCCCCTTCCAGAGCAAGTCTCAGGAGGCCCTAGCGTCACGCTTTCCCCTTTTCCAAGAACTGAGAGCTGAGAACAGCTTTTCCCAAGGATGCCAACCCTGGGCACATCCCAGATTAACCATCCTTTTGTAAACTATTCATTTACTAAGCCAGTTATGATAAATACCCTGGGGATGCTGGTTTAGATCTAAAATGTCCTTGTTCCTCAGCTGGCACACGATTTAGGAGGCTGTGGAACCTTTAGAAGGTGAGGCCTCGTTGGGCAGAGTAGGTCACTAGAGAGAAGCCTTTGAAAGTTACATTTGCCCCCCTATTTCCCCCCCCCGAGTTCCAGCTGGTTGTCACCTGCTGAGCTTCATGTTCCTCTTAGCATAGACAGCCACTTCTGCCACTGTGCCTTCCCTGCAGTGGTAGGCAGAAATCCTCCTGAAACCGTGAACCAAAATAGACCTTTACTGCCCCAGTTGTTTTTATCAGCACTTTGTGTGTACTATGTGTACTTTTGTCACAACACACAAAAATAATTAATGTACACACTATTTGATAAATTAAAGAATAACAATTAGTGGTTTACCTATGAAAATAAGAATTATTAGGTAATTATTATGAGCTATTAATGAATAAATGAATATTTCATAAATGGATTATCACATATTTTAGCCACAAAAATGCAGCACATTACAAGTCATCTTTTTAAAAATAGTCTAGATGTTATTTTTATTTTATAGGTATGAGTATATTGCCTGAATGTATGTAAGTGTACCTGTATCTTGCAGTTCCCATGGAGGTCAGGAAAGGGCATCAGTTCTGGAACTGGAGTTACAGACAGTTGTTAGCTGCCATGTGGGTGCTGGGAATTGATCCTGGGTCCTCTGCAAGACAGTCAGTGCTCTTAACCACTGAGCCATCTCTCCAGCCCCTCATTCAAGTCATCCATATGCAAGTTTTGTCAAGAAGCAGTGCCTGGAACCTGGACTTCCTTTCACTATCAAAGAGTCCAAAGAATTTACACAAACAGGGACATTCGTCACAGCATTATACATAGAAATTGGGGCAAAGTCATGTATCTATTAAAAGAATAGTTTACATTACCTGTTTCATGAGGGAAATGATATATCTATTACAAAGAATAAGGAAGTGTCTGGAGATGACTTAATGGGTAAAAGTCTGACTAATGGGTAAAAGCGTGATGACCTGAGTTCTACACAGGCCTAGTGACCTGAGTTCTACACAAGCCTGGTGACTGAGTTCTACACAAGCCTGGTGACCTGAGTTCTACACAAGCCTGGTGACCTCTACACAAGCCTGGTGACCTGAGTTCTACACAAGCCTGGTGACCTGAGTTCTACACAAGCCTGATGACCTGAGTTCTATCCTCAGAACCCAAGTGCTCTGCTGTCAGCACACATCTGTAATTCTAGCTCTCCAGAGATAAAAGAATCAACTGGAAGCTCCTTCCTGGGGTACGCTGTGCCTCCCTCCCTCAGCAGAAACTACAAAAGAGACCCTTCTTCAAAGGTACAAGTTGAGAACTGACTCCCAAAAGTTGGGACCTCTGCATATACACCATAGCACACGTGTACCCAAACATACATACCTCCCTACACACATGCACATACATACACACACAAATGATAATACTAATAAATATATAGGTAATAAAATTTTTTTGGTTTTTTGAGACAGGGTCTCCTTATAGCCCCCCACACCGCTGTCCTGGAACTCACTGTGTAGACCAGGCTGGCCTTGAACTCACAAAGTTCTGCCTGCCCCTGCCTCCTGAGTGCTAGGATTAAAGGCATACACCACCGCACCCGGCAAATAAAATTTTTTAATCTTTAAAAAGAAGGAGATATGATAGGTGGTGGTGGTTTAGGTGGTGGTACCTTCCTATAATCCCAGCACTTGGGAGGCAAAGGCAGGAAGATCATGAGTTTAAGATCAGTATAGTCTATACAATGAGATCTTGTCTCAAAACAAATAATTACAAAATATATTTAATGCCAAATGGCAAGATGTCTATGAAATATTTTTGAATGTATAAAAATATTTAGGGGGGCTGGAGAGATGGCCTAGTGGTTAAGAGCATCGACTGCTCTTGCAGAGGACCCGGGTTCGATCCCCAGCACCCACATGGTGGCTGAGAACTGTCTTTAACTTCAGTTCCAGGGGAATCCGACACCCTCTTCTGACTTCCTAGGCACTGCACGACATGGGTGCACAAACCTACATGCAGACAGTACATTCATACACATTAAAAGAAATATTTAGGCCTAGCACTTGGGAGGCAGAGGCAGGCAGATCTTTGTGAGTTCAAGGCCAGCCTGGTCTACAGAGTGAGTTCCAGGATAGCTTGGGGCTACAAGGAGACCCTGTCTCGAAAAGACAAAAAAAAAAAAATATTTAGGAAGCTATACATATAATATCAATATTCCTAAACAAAAAAAATGTGAATTCATTTATCTAACCCATATTTATTGAGCACCTAAGTATGGATGATTCTTCTAGTCATAGAAATTTAGCTAGAATAAAACATGCATAATGTCTCCACTCTCAAGAGTGGCAAGCCACTGGAAGAAAGTAGACAACAAATGGATCAAATGTACAGTGTGTCAAAAGGTCAAATGCACTGGAGAGTAGAGACTGGGAAGAGAACACTATGCTGAGAACTCAGGCAGAACTCCCGGAGAAGGTGATATTTGAGAGAACTCCCAAAGGAGGTACCGGACAGGCCACGAACACACCTGGGGAAAGAATCTCAGGTAGACATCAGAAGAGGAAAGCTGCTGGGGGTAAAATGTGCCTGATGTGCCTGTTCTCTGGGGAAAGATATGATACCAGCTCAAAGGGACACAGAATCTCTTCCAGGCAGTTCAGTTCATCAGCTCCTCTACCAGGCAGTTTGGCTGGTCAGAGTCTCCTCTGTCAGTAGCTGGAATATACATATATACATATGTATTAAACTATCCTTTGGGGGAAGTCTTGTGAATCTTGTAAATCTTAAACATGTGACGTTACGAGCCTCCCTGTTTCTGCCAGGATCAAATGTTTTAACTCTCACAAAGTTCTTGTACACCCATGATGAACAGCAAAAGCTACTCCCAGGGAATGAGGGAAATTTCTCCTTTTGAAGAAGTATTCAGTTTTGATTTTGTACACTGATATATTATTTGAATGCAAAATAGCTGCATTTTTTGTGTTTTTTAACCAATTTGTTTTTTTCTTTTCTTTTTTTTTTAATTTTTTTTTAACATTTTTTTTATTGATGCTTTGTGCATTTCATACATCATTTTCCAATTCAGTTCAGGCATATCTCCCCTTCCCTTCCCCCCCACAAAGACTCTGAAAAGACTAAATAAAGATCTAATATATATGCTATGAAATGAAACATAACTTTCCAAATGCACTAACACGTTCATAGGAAGTGACTAAAAATATTCAGTGAAAATTGCATATTGATATTGTCAAACTGTTCTGAAGGTTAAAACCAATCATACTGCCCTCTGGGAACTGATGGCTCTAACAATGACAGCCTCTCACCAGCTGTTCATAGCCCTCCTCTTGCCTGACACTCCAGCCTCTGACAGCAGATCCCAATCGTCTTCCATAGAGCCTGGGGAATTTGTCTATGAGAATATGATGAGATGTCACCATTGTGATTCGTGTCCTCAAATAAACAAGGGGCCTTAATAGAAGCTAAGGATGCCCCAAAGCAAGTTGTTAGAAGAAATTCACCAATACAACTTGTTAGATTCCTCATTCAGCGTGTAATTACATATTCAAAAGAAGTCCTTCTAGACTCCCAGGGAGACAGGCTCTCAATGCTCACTGCTGAGTGTCCCAGATAAGAGGAGCTAGGGATTTCCTTCAGTCTGAACACTTTTTACTCAGCTTCACTAGAACAGCTTTTAAAACAAATATTAGAATCTCTCTTTCTCCTCAGGCTCCCTTTTCCTCTTTCACAGCTTATACCTGTAGTTACCCTCATTTGTCCCCTTGCAGCGTTAAGTGACCAGTTCCAGATGACACCTCCTTCACAGTGGTCTCCTTCCTGTCTTCTTTTGTTTTCCTTTTTCCTATGTGTCTTTCTAGTTGATGTTCAATATTTATAACATAATGCTGGAATAATTTTAGATAAATGTTACCCCTTTTTTACTTCCTTCTTTAAATAGAGACAGAAGAAAAGGTAGGAGATTTGTAAACACAGAAAGAAAATATTTTCAGTTATTTTTAGTGGTTTCAAAAGCCTTGCCAAGTGGATTCCTATCATTAAAATTGGAGTCATGACATGTCTTGTCCCAAGACCTGTCAGAAAGCAGTAGGGAATTACTTCAGTGAAGAACAGTAAAGCTTTAATTAACAGTGACTTTATCAAAGGTATAATAAACTTTGAGCATCTGTATTGACAGACATGGCCACCAGTCGTAAGCCTCTGTCTTACCCATTCAGCTTATAACTCCAGGATCCCTTTTAATGTAATACCCCAGGGATAAGTCATCTTCCGTTGCCATCAAGAGTTACTACAGTTTGATTCTGAAATGCTCCCCACTTCAAGGCTCATAAGTTAAAGTCGAACCTTAGTCTCACCCCTTGGCACTGTTGGGAAATGCTGGAACTTTTGGTAAGTGGGGCATTGTTGAAGACAATAGTTCTGTCACTGAGGGTATACCCTTGACGAGATGTCAGGACCCAAGTCTCTTCCTGTCTCCTTCTGTTTCCCAGCCATCCATGAGGTAAAATGGCCTAGTCTTGATGTTTTTCCTGTTGTTGATAAAATACTCTGACAGAAACAACATAAGGAGAAAGGTTTCTTTAGCTCACAGTTCCAGGTGTTTGTCCATCACGGCAGGAAGGCCACAGAAGCAGGAACTTGAAGTGGTAGTTAGAGTACATCCACAGTGCATGCACACATGCTGGTGCACAGCTTGATATCTCCACTCTTTTTTTTAATTAATTAATTTATTTATATTTTTTTATCAAATCTAGACCCATGTCCCCCTATCCCCCCACCCCACCAGAGCTCATGCATTCTGCCAAACATTCTTTTCATCTCTTTCTCAGTCTTTCTCAATATTCTCCATGTGGAAGTTGACTGTTTTGAGCAGAAGTTCACTGTTTCAGTCAGTTCTTTGATGCAGTCCTTTCTGTTCTTGTTGTTGTTGTTGTTTCCAATATGCATCACTCCCAACTGCTTGGACAAAAGTTCAAGGGGCCATGCACAAGAAATACAACTAGGTAATTGGCACTAGCATCCACATATGAGGAATACCATTCATCGTTTGTTTTTCTGAGACTGTGTTACTTCACTCAGCATGATGTCCTCTAGCTCCAGCCATTTTCCTGCAAAGCTCATGATGTCATCTTTCTTTACTGCTGCATAGAGCTCCATTGTGTAGATGTACCACATTTTCTCTATCCACTCATCAGTTGAGGGGCATTTGGGTTGGTTCCAGCTCCTTGCTATTGTGAAGAGAGCTGAAATAAACATGGCCATGCATGTATCTCTGTGGTGGGGTGAGTCTTGAGGGTACCTGCCTAGGAATGGTATGGCTGGGTGGGTCGGCAAGTTCATTTCCAAGTCTTCCAAGGTTCTTCAACACTGCTTTCATAGTGTGACTGAGATTTACATTCCACCAGCTATGGATTAGTGTTCCCCTTTCCCCAACAACCTCTCCAGCACTTGGTATCATTTGTTTCTTGATCTAGCCATTCTTATTGGAAGTAAGATGATACTTAAAGTGGTTTTTTTGATTTGCATTTCCTTAATGATTAGTGATGTTGAACACTTCTTAAGGTGTTTCTCAGCCATCTCTAATTCCTCACTTGTGAAGTCTCTGTTCAGCTCTTTGCTCCATCTATTGAGTGGGTCATTTGTTTTCTTTCTTCTTTGTTTTTTGAGTAGTTTATATATTCTGGAAATCAATTCTTTGTCAGATGTATCTGCAGTGAAGGTTTCCTCCCACTCTGTGGGATTTCTTTTCACTTCCTTGATTGTTTCTTTTGATGTACAGAAGCTTTTGAGTTTAATGAGGTCCCATTTGTCAATTGTCAACCTTAATTTTTACGCAACTGCTGTATGATTTAGGAAGTCTTTTCCTATGCCTATGTCTTGTAGTCTGCTGCCAACTTTTTCTTCTATAGCCTTCAGAGCTTGCGGTTTCACGTTGAAGTCTTTGATCCATCTGGAGTTGAATTTTGTACAGGGCAAGAGGTAGAGGTTTAATTTCATTCTTCTACAAGTGGTGATCCAGTTTTGCCAACACCACTTGCTGAAGATGCTGTCTTTTCTCCATTGTGTCTTCTTGGCCCCCTTATCAAATATGAGATGGCTGCAATTGTATGTGCTCAGGTTTGGATCTTCAGTTTTGTTCCATTTGTCAACAGGTCTGTTTTTGTGCCAGTACTAGGCTGTTTTTATAACTATAGCCCTGTAGTATAGTTTGAAGTCTGGTATGGAGATCCCCCCTGTGTAGCTCTTTTCAGTCAGGGTTGTTTTGGCTATTCAGGGTCTTTTGTTTTTCCAAATGAATTTAAGGACTTTTGTTGCCAAGCCTGTGAAGAAACTCTTGGGGATTTTGATTGGGATTGTGTTAAATCTATACAAGAGTTTTGGCACAATGGACATTTTTACAATGTTAATTTTCCCAATCCATGAGCATGGGAGGTTTTTCCATCTTCTGATGTCTTCTTTAATTTCTTTCTTTAAGGGTTTAAAATTTTTGTTGTAGAGATCTTTGGTGTCTTTGGTTAGGTTTGTTCCTAGGTATTTTATTGTATTTGAGGCTATTGTGAGTGGGAAGGTCTCCTTGAATTCTTTCTCCAGTTGCTTGTTGTTGGTGTAAAGAAAGGCCATTGATTTCTCCACTCTTTTCTTTTAAATTTTTTAAATTAATTTTATTTATTTCTGTATGTGTATGAATGTACTGTCTTCATGCAAGTTTGTGCACCCGTGTTGTGCAATGCCGCAGAGGTCAGAAGAGGGTGTTGGATTCCCCTGGAACTGGAGTTCTCCTGGAATTGGAGTTTCAGATGGTTCTCGGCCACCATGTGGGTGCTAGGGATTGAACCCGGGTCCTCTGTAAGAGCAGTTGGCGCTCTTAACCGCTAGGCCATCTCTCCAGCCCCAATTTCTCCACTCTTAAACAGTCTAGAATCCTCTGCCTAGGGAATGGGCCCACCAAGAGTGGGTGGGTCTTCTTACCTCATTTTAACACAGTCAAGGTCATCCACCACAGCCATGCCCCAAGACCCCTCTCCCAGGTGATTCCAGATTTTTTTCAAGTTGACAATTAGCAACGATGGCCACAGGCTTCCTCTACCACTTGCTCCACCACAGGCCCAGTGCAACAGAGCCAGCCAAGCAAAATTCAGTCAAAACTTCTAAAACCAAGAACCAAAATAAATCTTTCCTCCTTTTATGTTGGTTATCTCAGGTATTCTGTCTCAGTTAACCATGAGTGTGAAACTTATTGTCCTCCTGCTTTGGAAGCGAACCTTCTGTCATCTATCATTGAGGTTTCTTTCCACTGAAGTCCTTCTCTCAGACTGCACGATGAATGCAGAACAGCAAATCTCCTTTGTCTTGGGGAAGGGATAACTTTGATGAGCTGCTCAGCACTTTGGACCAAAGCAACACATTTTATCAATAAGATTTATTATGCTTTTTAAATTTTCTATAATTTTTCATTCCACTATATGTAGAGAAAGTTTTCTAGCCATACAGACATCTCAGAAGCTGACTTGAACAGAAGGACCATAGGTAAACAGCAGGTTCCAGGACCCAGGTTCCCAGTCGGTCTCCCTCTCCTCTTCTGGCCACAGCCCAAATCCTTGTACTCACTCCTATCAATTACAGACCTTCCTGAGTTTTGCCCCATCTCAATTATAGTTAAATAGCCCTTGGTTGTTATATATCAGATAATGGAACAGGTCTCACTATAAAGAGATTCATTGCCCCCCACACCCAGGGTTGGAGAGGTCCTAAAGCTAATTCACAATTTGAAATTACAAGTCAGAAACTAGATATACCAATCCCTTTAGCCTAGAGATTCCATTTCTACCAATCAGAGAGATAAATATTTAGTTACAAGCACAAAAAATGACCATTGGAATATTGTTTATAACAACAACAAAAACTGAAACAGCCTACATTTCTAACAATCAGTAGTTATATATAAGAACCCAAAACATTCACATGGAGTATTGTGCAAAAACTTCGACTCAGTGATTCATAGAAGATGCTTGTAATATGTTGTTAAGCTGTAAATAGAATTGCAAGCATTGTAAGCTATATCATTTGTTTAAAAAAAAATGCCATGCATGGGGCTGGGAAGATGTTCAGCAGCTAAAAGCCACAGCACATGTGTGGTCAGAGGACAACTTTGAAAGGACAGTTTGCTCCCAGAAAAACAAACAACGAATGGTATCCCTCATGTGTGGATGCTAGTGCCAATAACCAGTTATAAATATTTCTTGTGGAGAAGGATGCATATTAAAAGAACAACAACAGAAAGACTGCATCAGAAAACTGACTGAAATGGTGAATCGGGAGGGTTGGGAGAGGCAGGAGAGGAACACAGGTGTATATTCGATTAATGTATATTTAATTGACATGAGTTCAACAAGTATCCATATTTGCCCAGACTCTGTCTACAGGTTACATGGTGTTTTAGGACTTAGTAAAAGTAAATATGTGTATATTAAACGACATTGTTTTAAAGGTTCTGATAAAAATGTTAATGCACCTGAGTTAATTGGAAATATAAATTGTTGTTGTCCACATTTGTTTTACTTAAAATCTGTATAACAATAACTTTGGGATTGGCACATAC
This sequence comes from Rhizomys pruinosus, assembly GCA_009823505.1. NCBI lineage: Eukaryota > Metazoa > Chordata > Mammalia > Rodentia > Spalacidae > Rhizomys > Rhizomys pruinosus. The sequence continues at coordinate 1,788,191 of VZQC01002834.1, forward strand.
AAATGTTCTCTATAATTTTTCTGTTGTACAGTATCATCTTGTAGCATTCTCTTTTACCTGTAGGATGATTTAACT
>VZQC01002834.1:1799960-1850898 GCA_009823505.1 Rhizomys pruinosus
CATAGGCGTAGGAAAGACTTCCGACAATCAGACAGCACTGCACAAGAATTAGAGTCGCAATTGACAATGGGACCTCACAAACTCAAAAGCTTCTGTAACATCAAAAGAAACAATCAAGGAAAGTGAAGGAAATCCCAGATGTGGGAGGAAACCTCACCAGAATTCATCGACAAAGCATGGGAGTTCCAACATAACTAAAAACTACTCAAAAAACAAGAAAAAAAAAACAAATGAACCCCTCAATACGTGGAGCAACGAACTAACACAGGAGACTTCACAAGCGAGGAAATTAGAGATGTCTGAGACACAACCTCAAGAACTGCTCAACATCACTAATCATTAAGATGCAAATTCAAAACCACTTTAAGATATCATCTTACTCCAGTTAAGACTGGATAGGATCAAGAAAAAAAAATGATACAAAAAAAAAGTGCCTGGAGAGGTTGTGGGAAAGGGGATAAACACCATCACTGCTGGGGGAATGTAAACTCGCTACAGCCACTATGGAAAGCAGTGTGAGAAACCCTTGGAGACTTGGAATGAACTTGCACCCGACCCAGCCATACCAACTCCTGGGCATGTACCACTCAGAGACTTACGCCACCACACAGAGTTACATGCACGGCCATGTTTATTTCAGCTTCTCTTCACAATAGTAAAGAGCTGGAACCAACCTAAATGCCCCTCAACTGACGAGTGGATAGAGAAAATGTGGTACATCTACACAATGGAGTTCTATGCAGCAGTAAAGAAAGACGACATCACGAGCTTTGCAGGAAAATGGCTGGAGCTAGAGGACATCATGCTGAGTGAAGTAACACAGTCCCAGAAAAACAAACGACGAATGGTATCCCTCATCTGTGGATGCTAGTGCCAATTACCCAGTTGTAAGTATTTCTTGTGTAGGGCCCCCTGAGCTTCTGTACAAAGCAGTTGGACATAATGCATTTTGGAAACAACAACAACAACAGAAAATACTGCATCAAAGAACTGACTGAAACAGTGAACTTCTGCTCAAAACAGTCAACGTCCCCATGGAAAATATTGAGAAAGACTAAGAGATGGAAAGCATGTTTGGCAGAATGCACGAGCTCTGACGGGGTGGGGGAATGAGCGGGAACACGGGTCTAGATTTGTTAAAAATAAATAAATACAATAAAAAAAAAAAAAAAACAGACACTATTCTCACATTTTTCATATTTATAATCAAAATCTTAATATGAAAAACAAGAAGAAATTGAGACCACCGCTATGTAAAGCAGCATGCTTGGGCTGGGTTCTCTCCAGGAATATTTATAATCAGGTTGCCTGTCCTTACTGGGCCATCTTGATAGCAATGCCATCTTGATAGCAATGGGGAATGCTCAGGGGCAAACTGTAACTCAAGCACTGAAGCTGAGCTAGCTGAAAGGAAGCTTCCTTTCAGTCAGTCACCGGAGCCAGCACACGTTTCACTAGAGAGGGACAAGGAATGGTACTCTCCTGAGCATCTCTGATGTGCCAAGTACTGTTCTACATAATTTAAGATCTTCACAGCAACATTCTGCAGTGTATCTACTGTGTTCATTTTACAGATGAGTAACCTCAAATCCAAAGATAAATAAATCACTCAACCAGAATGTTACATGGAAGGCACAAGTGATGGAGGAAGTTAATAAATAGTATAATATAACTAATGTAATTTTTTGCAAAACATGCCAAACAATAGCACATACTGCCTAGATACAAAGATAGATACAAAGAAAGATATGGCAGCTATTTGAGGAGAAAGGGCTGGAATGAGAAACAGCAAATTAGGATGGATCTTTTCCAGTACAGAAAAATAAGATCAGACAACAATGCATATTGTGGCCTGTATTCTATTTGTATGGTTTGTTTATAAACTGGAAATTGAAGATATAAATAATTTGTTATGTCATTCTCTATATATTTTTGTGTAGCTGATTAAAAATTAGTGAATAGGTTTGGCAAGTGACTGAAAATCACAGTCACCAAAAAGGAGGCTGAAATGGATTTGCTCTCAAGCCTAGCGATGCTCCAGCCAATGTAGTCTTTGTGTCTCCTCACATTTTAACATCATCTTGACTATACTGGAGCCTTCTTATAGAAGCAGTTTCTCTAGGTATGAAAAGGTTATTTCTCTATTCCTGTGCACCACTAAATGCTGGGACATGAAGAAGAAGGAGAAGAAGAAGAAGAAGAAGAAGAAGAAGAAGAAGAAGAAGAAGAAGAAGAAGAACAACAACAACAACAACAACAACAACAACAACAACAAAACTGCAAGAGGCTGTATGCATTTTTGCCATTTAAAAAGGACAGTAGAGGGCTGGGAGGTAGCCCAGTTGATACAGTACCTGCTTAGCTCATCCAAAGCCTGGGGTTTGATCCATAGCACTACAGAATGGGTGTGGCAGGTGCCTGTAATCCCAACACACAGGAGGTAGAGGGGAAGGATCAGGATTTCAAGGTCATCCTGTGCCATATACCAAGTTTAAGGCCAGCCTGAGATTTACAAAACCTGTCAAAGACAGACAGAGAGATGTGGTGGTGGGGGGAGGGGGGTATGGAAATCCACCAAGGTTCTTCGTTCCTGATACGATGGTTTTTATTGTCGTCACTGCTGTCGCCACCTTCCAAGCCCCTGCCGACACTCTAATAGGAATTTACTTAAAAATATAAACTCTAGCCAGGCATGGTGGCGCATGCCTTTAATCCTAGCACTTGGGAGGCAGAGGCAGGCAGATCTTTGTGAGTTCAAGGCCAGCCTGGTCTACAGAGTGAGTTCCAGGACAGCTGGGGCTACAGGGAGACCCTGACTCAAAAAGACCAATATATATATATATATATATATATATATTCTAAAACATATTTTGGAATTACCATACAGTTTATTCTCAGAGGTCATAATTTTGATACATATGTGTTGTTTATATAGGCATAATTTGGAGTAATACAAAGGGGAGGGAACAACAAAAACATAAGGACTGGGTCAAAGAACTGACTGATACAGTTAAATTCTGCCCAAAACAACATGCCTCTGCAGAAAAAAATCCTTGGAAAGACTGAGAGAAAGATGCAAGACATGTATGGCAGAAGGCATGAATTGGGAGGGGGGGACAGGGAGAGGGGAATGTATCCAAATTGGACTGAAAAATTATGTATATGTATAAGAAAGTCAATAAAAAATAGCTACTAATTATTAGCCACTCCAGGGTAGTCATGAAGTTAAGTAAACTCTCTATAAAATCCCATAATGTTTATAGTTCTCTTTAGGAATGGTATCTAGGAATCACTGGATACTGGCAGCAAAATTAATTTATGAAACACTCGGAAAGCCTTGCTATTATTGAAGCTCCTAAAATTGACTTTACAGAATGTTTATCTTCTCTCCACTCCTTTTCTAATCACCTACAGAGTTCACAAATGATAGTGATTTCAATTGAGCCTGGGAAACTTATGCCTTTCCACATCTTACTGTACCCTGTAGATTTATTATACTGGACTCAACTAATCTGCATCTTCCCAGAACCTAGCTTAGACCTCAGCACATGGTAATTTGTTGATAAATATTTGTTGAATTGAATGAGAGCAAGTGTGAGGAAATGTTAGACATATTATCTGCTACCTGAACTTATTTCGTTTATAAGGGAAACAGGAGTGTGTGGTAATTTAAGAGTTAGTGAAGGGCCAGTGGTTGGAAATATTGCTCAAGGAGTTTAAACCACATCTCTGCCGTCTTAGATCCAAGCATTGTGACAGTTTAGGAAAATTATTCAATCTCCGCCATTCTTAGTTTTGGTCTTTGATAAATGGGAATAATACCAGTGCCTCTCATAGAGAATAGATGTGAGGATTTAATAAGATAATGCCTCTTAAGTACTTTGAGGGACAGCCAGAGAGATGGCTCAGTAGGAAGAAACACTTTTTGCAGAACCTGAAGACCAGAGTTCAGTCCCTGAGATCCACATGATGGCTTTTCCAAGTTGTCCTCTGACCTCCACATACCTACTGTTACCCACAAGTGACCACCACACATAGGTTCACACGAAAACAATAAATAAATAAATAATGTAATTTTAACTTTTCACTGAAAAATACAAAAGCAAATTGCTTCGTTCTAGCTACACAGTAAGTGCTCCATCAATATTAGCAACTATTTAGATCATTTTTAGTTCTTCTTAAATAACTTGTTTTGTGAGAAAGACAGCATTTATATCTTGCTGCTGTCTGCAAAGATTTATTCAAAACAAACAATACCCAAAAATACATACCCAAGCCACCATCCGTTTTTTTCCCCTTATCAAAATTTCTATTTCCTCAGAACAAAGTCACTGTTCGCCCACTATTGTAGAAGAAAAATGAGTTTAATCTCAAAGGCAACATTAAAAATGGGGAAAAGGAAATAAATCAGTAAAGGCAAAGGTCAGCGAAACAGATGATTCTGACGTAAAGCTACTCTTCTAAGCATGGGGGTTACACACAAGCCAAAGAGAAGTCAGATACCTGGCAGGTTACCTCCGCGTGCTGAAAACGAAGCCAGATGTGAGAACTTTGTAAAGTAGCCATGGGGCTTAAAAGACTTGAAATAAAGAACTGTCCAATGATTTCATTTGCAAGATGCTTTCCTCTCCATGGGAACCAGATTAAACACACACACACACACACACACACACACACACACACACACACACACACACACTGCCCTGAGCTGAATTAATTGTATTTTGTATTCTAGAGCAGCTATACTCTTCACTTGGAGAATTTGAAGCTTTCATCAAGAAAAAATAATGATGGGGCTGGAGAGATGGCCTAGCGGTTAAGAGCGCCGACCGCTCTTGCAGAGGACCCGGGTTCGATCCCCAGCGCCCACATGGCGGCCGAGAACAGTCTGAAACTCCGGTTCCAGGAGAACTCCAGCTCCAGGGGAATCCGAGACCCTCTTCTGACCTCCGCGGCATTGCACGACACGGGTGCACAAACTTGCATGCAGACAGTACATTCATACACATACAGAAATAAATAATAATAAAAAAATAAACCTTTAAAAAAATATGTTTCTCCACATTAATGAAAAGTATGGAAATATTTCCTTCCTTGATAATATTTTAATTGGTTTGCTTTTAGAAGTTTAAGAAAGGAATTAGCTATATTGGGTCAGAATACAAAAAGTAATTTCCCAGGACTTTTGTGGGACAAGAGTATTGATTAGAGATATAACTACAAGGGGAAATTGTGACAAAAGAGATTGGTATTGTTAGCAAAATGAAATCAGTAAGACCAAGTAGTCATAAGGAGAGAGGACACATGAATTTGAGAAAAGAGAATAAAGTTGAGAGACTACTGACTTCCAAAAGACATATAGTAGATGTGTTAGTTTCACATGAATAAGGGCAGTTCCATCGTAGAAAGAGTCAGGGAAGAAGAACACCAAAGGTAGATAGAAAAAGAAAAAGTTGTATAAGCAGTGAGGCTTAAAAACTTCAAAAACAAATTTTTTTTATAACTCCAGTGTTTTTGAAAACAATATATACTCCAGTTGATACTTTGCTATTTCACCATCAACAAAATAATATGTCACAAACGGGTTTGGAAAGAGTATAAAACAGATGTCAAGNAAGGACTGGGTCAAAGAACGAGACTGATACAGTTAAAAAATATTCTGCCCAAAACAACATGCCTCTGCAGAAAAAGATCCTGGAAAGACTGTAGAGAAAGATGCAAGACATGTATGGCAGAAGCATGAATTGGAGGAGGGGGGCACAGGGAGAGGGGAATGTATCCAAATTGGGACTGAAAAATTATGTATATGTATAAGAAACGTCAATTAAAAAATAGCTACTAATTATTAGCCACTCCAGGGTAGTCATGAAGTTAAGTAAACTCTCTATAAAATCCCATAATGTTTATAGTTCTCTTTAGGAATGGTATCTAGGAATCACTGGATACTGGCAGCAAAATTAATTTATGAAACACTCGGAAAGCCTTGCTATTATTGAAGCTCCTAAAATTGACTTTACAGAATGTTTATCTTCTCTCCACTCCTTTTCTAATCACCTACAGAGTTCACAAATGATAGTGATTTCAATTGAGCCTGGGAAACTTATGCCTTTCCACATCTTACTGTACCCTGTAGATTTATTATACTGGACTCAACTAATCTGCATCTTCCCAGAACCTAGCTTAGACCTCAGCACATTGGTAATTTGTTGATTAAATATTTGTTGAATTGAATGAGAGCAAGTGTGAGGAAATGTTAGACATATTATCTGCTACCTGAACTTATTTCGTTTATAAGGGAAACAGGAGTGTGTGGTAATTTAAGAGTTAGTGAAGGGCCAGTGGTTGGAAATATTGCTCAAAGGAGTTTAAATAAACCACATCTCTGCCGTCTTAGATCCAAGCATTGTGACAGTTTAGGAAAATTATTCAATCTCGCCATCCGCCATTCTTAGTTTTGTCCTTTGATAAATGGGAATAATACAGTGCCTCTCATAGAGAATAGATGTGAGGATAATGTAATAAGATAATGCCTCTTAGTACTTTGAGGGACAGCCGAGAGATGGCTCAGTAGGAAGAAACACTTTTTGCAGAACCGAAGACCAGAGTTCAGTCCCTGAGATCCACATTGATGGCTTTTCCAAGTGTTGTCTCTCTGACCTCCACATACCTCTGTTACCCACAAGTGACCACCACACATAGGTTCACACGAAAAACAATAAAAATAAATAAATATTGTAATTTTAACTTTTCACTGAAAAATACAAAAGCAAATTGCTTCGTTCTAGCTACACAGTAAGTGCTCCATCAATATTAGCAACTATTTAGATCATTTTTAGTTCTTCTTAAATAACTTGTTTTGTGAGAAAGACAGCATTTATATCTTGCTGCTGTCTGCAAAGATTTATTCAAAACAAACAATACCCAAAAATACATACCCAAGCCACCATCCGTTTTTTTTTCCCCTTATCAAAATTTCTATTTCCTCAGAACAAAGTCACTGTTCGCCCACTATTGTAGAAGAAAAATGAGTTTAATCTCAAAGGCAACATTAAAAATGGGGAAAAGGAAATAAATCAGTAAAGGCAAAGGTCAGCGAAACAGATGATTCTGACGTAAAGCTACTCTTCTAAGCATGGGGGTTACACACAAGCCAAAGAGAAGTCAGATACCTGGCAGGTTACCTCCGCGTGCTGAAAACGAAGCCAGATGTGAGAACTTTGTAAAGTAGCCATGGGGCTTAAAAGACTTGAAATAAAGAACTGTCCAATGATTTCATTTGCAAGATGCTTTTCTCTCTCCATGGGAACAAGATTAAACACACACACACACACACACACACACACACACACACACACACACACACACACACACACTGCCCTGAGCTGAATTAATTGTATTTTGTATTCTAGAGCACTATACTCTTCACTTGGAGAATTTGAAGCTTTCATCAAGAAAAAATAATGGATGGGGCTGGAGAGTGGCCTATGCGGTTAAGAGCGCGACCGCTCTTGCAGAGGACCGGGTTCGATCCCCAGCAGCCCCACATGGCGGCCGAGAACAGTCTAACCATCCAGAACTCCTTTCCAGGAGAACTCCAGCTCAGGGGAATCCGAGACCCTCTTCTGACCTCCGCGGCATTGCACGACACGGGTGCACAAACTTGCATGCAGACAGTACATTCATACAACATACAGAAATAAATAAAATAAAAAAATAAACCTTTAAAAAAAAAAAAAAAAAATATACAAAAAGATGGGGGAGGGTAAGCTCGGTATTTCTTTTCTTTTAAATAATTTGATTTAGTCTCTGACAGTTTCAGATGTATCTACAATATATTTCAGTCATTAAACATGGCACTACTTATGACTCCTGCTAACAATCAAATGTGGCTAGTATAAGTCATTAGGGAATATTTTTAATAAATTTTAATGGATTTTAATGATTGTTTTATGTATAGAAAGAACTAACTGGGGCTGGAGAGATGGCTCAGCCGTTAAGAGCACCAACTGCTCTTGCAGAGGACCCGGGTTTGATTCCCAGCATCCACGTGGTGGCTAAGAACCATCTTTAACTCCAGTTCCGGGGGAATCTGACACCCTCTTCTGACCTCCACAGCATTGCATGACACGGGTGCACCTACTTACATGCAGACAGTACACTCATACACATTAAAAAAAAAATAATAATAATAATAAAAGAACTAACCAAGACTTTCTAGTTAGAGGCTCAGCTTTGCAACACTTTTTTTTGGCACCATTTCCAATAAATAATACATTTCACCACAACCCATACTTCATTTTTTAAAATTTTTTTTAAATTTTTATTTATTTCTGTATGTGTTTGAATGTACTGTCTGCATGCAGATTTGTGCACCGGTGTCGTGCAATGCCGCAGAGGTCAGAAGAAGGTATCGGATTCCCCTGGAACTGGAGTTCTCCTGGAATTGGAGTTTCAGACGGTTCTTGGCCGCCATGTGGGTGCTGGGGATCGAACCCGGGTCCTCTGTAAGAGTGGTCACTGCTCTTAACCGCTAGGCCATCTCTCCAGCCCCATACTTTATTTTTTTAATACTGTTTGTGACCCACTGAATTTTTTTTCACAAACTATTCATGGATCATGACCCAGTGTATGGAAAACATTGTTCTAGGATGTTCTGTTCCAACTTTCCCACTGAAATACTCAGAGCCTCCTGGCAGTGGAAACCAGGATCAAGAGGTGAGGCAGACATGCTGAGAGCCTGCTTCAAGTCCACATGCTCTTTGGAGTTTCATTATTTTACCATAAAAATTCACCCAACTTTGGCATAAGATAGAAAACATGACCAATAGTTTTATATTAAAGGCTTTTAATTTCCCATTTAAATAAAACAGATGCTCTGGATCATGCACTATTGGCTTTGAGTCTGACTCTCCAGCAGCCTGGTACCTGGCGCTGGGCAGGATGCTCACTACAGGCTGCAAAAGAGGCTCTATGTGGTGATAAATGGTCGCAGAAAGCACAGGACTGAGCAGTCTGGGGCCTTTGCGCTGCCTGACATCAGATTCCTTGGATGACGTTAACAAGATGAGAACAGTCCCATTAGTCATTTCAGCATATCGGAGGGCGGACCCTTCGCTTTTCTCTCTAGCACTTTTGGGTCAGATGACTGGAAATGTGAACACCTGACTCGATGACTCAGAGTCTCATTAACTCTCACACACAGCCTCCAGGTCAGGACGCCATGCTGCAGGAAGCAGAAAGGCATTGTGAATGAGGTCACTCTACCATGGGTGAAGAGCTGGTAATGAATAGCCAAATGATGAATACCTGTCCTAGAAGCAGCCACTGTGAAAGGAAGACATGTGAGTTCTTTGACTTGGCATTGGTTGAGAGCCACTGGACTTCCTTCTGAATCAGCCGTCAGCAGATCAGAATGGGCCAAGAGGACTAGAGCAGTAAATGAACTAGGGAAGGGGATTCCGCACGCTTTTAATCCTAGCACTTGGGAGGCAGAGGCAGTCGGATCTTTGTGAGTTCAAGGCCAGCCTGGTCTACAGAGTGAGTTCCAGGATGGCTGGGACTACAGGGAGACCCTGTCTCAAAAAGACCAAAAAAAAAAAAAAAGTTAATTGGTTAATGTGCAGGCGGGGGGTAGTGTGTATGTTTATATGTCCGTGTGTCCATGTGAGTTGGGGGACTCTGTATGTGTATACACGTGTGTCCATGTGTGTTGGGGGAGTGTGTATGTGTATACACATGTGTGTCCTTGTGTATATGGGAATGTGTATGTGTATACACATGTGTGTCCATGTGTGTGTGGGAGTGTGTATGTGTATATACATGTGTGTCCATGTGTGCTGGGAGAGTGTGTATGTGTATACACATGTGTGTCCTTGTGTGTGTGGGAGTGTGTATGTGTATACACATGTGTGTCCATGTGGGGGGGGAGTGTGTATGTGTATACACATGTGTGTCCATGTGTGCGGGGAGTGTGTGTGTATACATATGTGACAAGTGTGCATGTGCATAAACATGTATGTTCATGTGTGGGTGGGGAGTGTGTATGTGTATACACATGTGTGTCCATGTGTGGGTGGGGGAGTGTGTATGTGTATACACATGTGTGTCCGTGTGTGTGGGAGTGTGTATGTGTATACACATGTGTGTCCATGTGTGTGGGGGAGTGTGTATGTGTATACACATGTGTGTCCATGTGTGTTGGGGAAATGTGCATATATATACACATGTGTGTCCATGTGGGTGTATACACATGTGTGTCCATGTGGGGGGAGTGTGTTTGTGTATACACATGTGTGTCCATGTGTGTGTGTGGAGTGTGTATGTGTATATACATTTGTGTCCATGTGGGGTGTGTTTGTATGTGTATACACTTGTGTGTGTCCATGTGGGGGGAAGTGTGTATTTGTATACACATGTGTGTCCATGTGTGTGGGGGGTGTATGTGTATACACATGTGTGTCCATGTGTGTGGGGAGTGTGTATGTGTATACATATGTGTGTCTATTTGCGGGGGAGTATGTATGTGTATACACATGTGTGTGTGGGAGTGTGTGTATACACATGTGTGTGGGAGTATGTGCGTCCATGTGTGTGGGAGTGTGTGTATACACATGTGTATGGGAGTATGTGCGTCCATGTGTGTTGGGTGTGTGTGTGTATGTGTATACACGTGTGTCCATGTGTGTTGGGTGGAGTGTGTATGTGTATACACAAGTGTGTCCATGTGTGTTGGAGTGCACTCTTGTCATAGTGCTCCTGTCAGAGGACGATTTTTGGTATTTGGTTCTGTCCTTCCACCTTTGGGAGGGTTCTGGGACTGAACTCAAGTCTTATGTCTAGGCAGCAAGCACCTTTACCTGTTGAGCTCTCTTGAGGTCCCTCTTGGGGTTACTTAAACACTTCTTTTTCTTCCTTTATACCAAAGGCCTCAGTGGCTTTGTTAGAATCAAAACATGAGATGGAGTCCCTCAAAGAGAAATTCTCTGGTAGACCAAACATTTCATTTGTGAAATGATACCACAGAATCTGGGATTTAGGAGCTGGGGAGATGGATCTGTGGGTCCCAATGCTTGCTGTGAAAGAAAGAGGGATCTGAGTTCAAATGTCCAGAACCAAACTTGAAAAAAACAAAAACCAGGCCCGCTTTGTTTTTTTGTTTTTCTTTTTTTCTTTTTAAAAATCTTTATTTTAAAAAATCCATTTTTTAAGCACGTAGAAAAACCTTCCTCTCCCACAGATAGTCCCAGTGAACACTGTATGCACCTGTGGGGGAGGGGTGGAATGGCGAGTACTCATGGATCTGCAGCTATGTAGCGGACACACAAATCAAGACAGTTCTAACTCAGGAAGTTCACAACATTTACAGATTGAGTTTCATAAAAGTTTTACTTTTAAAAAAGGTCATACAAAGTATTATTTTTCTAGTCAAATTTTCCCATAGGGTTCATGTCCTGCTTCAAGATTACAGTGGGACATTCAAAGGGAGGGTTTTTCAAATAGCCACCTAGCTGTGAAAGCTACAAGAGATGTAGTTTTTTTTTTTAAGTGCCTTTAAAATGTGAAAGCATGTAATATAATTGTTGAATCTATTTGAAAATTTTAAAGTTTAACATGGTCCATATGGTAAGCACAGCATCACAGCTGGTACAAAACTCAGGCCCGCTTTGAATGCCTGTAACCCCAGTGTTAGGGAACAGAGGCAGTCAGATCCCAGGAGCTTCCTGCCAACCAGCCTAGCCAAAATGGAGACCTTCACGGTTCAGTGAGAGAGGCTCTGTCTCAAAAGGTAAGGTGGAAAACAGTAGAAGACACGCTGTCTGCTCATAGGCATGCATACCCTCACATGTGTATGCATACATCATACACACACACACACACACACACACACACACACACACACACACACATGAAAGCTAGGTTAAGTTAAATTAAAATAAAATAATAACTCAAAAGAAACTTAAGGATGATTCTTTGATAAGCTATAGTTACAAATAGATAGAGATGGAGACAGGCACGATGATGAGAGCTTTAAAAAGCTCTACTTCTCTCTCGTGAGCTCAGATTGCTGCAATAGGTCCTCTACAGCTGAGGATAAACCTTGTCTCTCATTTTCTTTCCCTGAACTGTGCTATCTCTAATCATAAGCCAGGACCTGTAACTAAGGTAGATTTGAGTACACTGTCTTGCTTTAGTAATTAAGGAGCCCTACAGTTTGAAAAGCTGAACCTCTTCTGTTTAAAAGTACAAGGAGTTTCATTTACTCCATGATTAAAGCAATAAAGTGTATGGATAGAAATCTGAATTTCCAGGAAATTGAATGCTGTTTCCCTAGCTGAAGTTACAGGAGTGAACTCCAAGCTAAGGAACAATTTGAGTCTACAAGCAGCTATTACAGTGTATGACATAATTACCTTCGAGAATTTTTTTTTTTTAAACCACTTAGGTTGGCTGGAGATTCTGAACATAAAACTCTAAAATACAAAGACATGAAACTCATTGCCTTCCGGGATTGTCCTGGCTGCCAGACATATTGAAATCCTAGATTCAAAATGTGCAATCAAAATCCCTCAGCTGTGAGTGGGTTTTGCGTTTTTTATATATTAAATAAAAAAGATTACATAAGATTGCAAAATCTATGTGTTTAAAAGTTGAAAACATTCTTGAGTGATACGTAAGTAAACAGTTGGATGACTCATGAATACACTTGGAAGATGTAAAATGCTGATGCTATAAAAAACAGGGGGTGGGGGCTGGAGAGATAGCTCAGCGGTTAAGAGTGCCAACTGCTCTTGCAGAGGACCCAGATTCGATTCCCAGCACCCATATGGTGGCTAAGAACCCTCTTTAAGCTGGGTGTGGTGGAGCACATGTTTAATCCCAGTACTCGGGAGGTAGAGGCAGGTGGATCTCTGTGAATTCAAGGCCAGCCTGGACTACAGGGCTAGTTCCAGGCCAGCTGGGGCTACAGGGAGACCCTGTCTCAAAAAAAAGGGGGGGAGGGGTTGGGGGTTGTTTTTGTTTTTCTCTATGTGACATGTCTACAGGGCCTACAGGTATACTGAGAGAAAGGCTATCATCTTTCCTTTTTCTAACCAACTTCCTTCTTATTTGGGGTCTCCCCTCTGGCTTCTAGAAAACCTGTCATGTGATATGACCAGCTTTTCATCCTCCTTCCTCCATAACCCCCCATGATGGACTATATCCTTAAATTGTCAGCTAAAATAAAAATAAAGCCTTTTCCAAGGAAGAAAGCAAGCAAGTAAGAAGAAAGCAAGCAAGCAAGCAAGAAGAAAGCAAGCAAGCAAGCAAGCAAGCAAGAAAGCCTGAATGTCATTATGAGCCATCTCCCTACTAATATCTAAAAGGTTACTGAAATCTGTATAGATTACTGATGGGTAGTAAAAAAAAAATGATTTGAAGTAGATTATCAGGGATATTAACATTCCCTTGAAATCACCACGGTAACTTATAAAAAATGCATGTACTTTTTTCTTCTACTGAACATATTCTGATATACTCATTTTATCTCCACAGTTACATGGTTCAAGAAATATAACTCAAAGTTTGGGTAGATGGATAGCTCAGTCAGTAAAGTGCTTGATGAGGATCTAAGTTCCGGTCTCCAACACCATTTAAAAACCTGGAGGCAGCAGCACACCTATGTAACTCCAGCACTTGGTGTGGGCAGAGAAAGGCAGATTCCTGGAGGTCACAGGCAGCCCTCTTAGGTGACTGGTGCTCCAGGTTTATGGAGTTTCTAAGACACAGTTATGCCTTAATAAGGAAACAGCCTGACTCCCACCATTTATAAAGTCAAGAGCAGATCTAAACTGTCAAGCACACATTCCTTCAGATGTCTTTCCAAGCCATGCTTCCAGCCAGGGCTTTGCTCATTCTCTATTGATAGCATATCTCCAGCATGAAATGGGGAAGGAAAAGTCAGACCATTGTTATCTTACCAGAGAATCGTACCCTTTGATCCCTAGTATAGACATACTCAGTTTTTCTCATTGTTTGCCATGAGGAAAGCATGCTGCTTTCAGTACTTTGATGTGTAAAGCAGGCATACATACATTCATATGCTATCTTACACTATCCTATGTGGAGAACAAGGAGGAGTCCTGAGAGATTAAGATCATATGCCCAAGTCACAAGAGGATCACATGGCTCAGTGAGCTTGTTTACTTTATAAATAGTAACTTTTGGGTTAAAGGTTAGGTAAAAGTCTTTTGGCTAGATTATGTCTGTATTATAAAAGTCATTTCTACACAGGTTCAGTGAGAGACCTTGTTTCAAAAAGTCAGATGAAAGGCTGGATGGGAAGCCCAGAGGTAACTCATTTACTGTGTAAGCATGAGGGTCTGGGTTTGGATTCCTAGCTTCCATGAGAAAAGTCAGACAGGGTAGTACATACCTATAACCCTAGCAGTGGAAGACACAAATAGGTGGACCTCAGGGGATTTCTGGCTAGCCAGTCTAGTTGCAAAAGCAAGGTCCAGAGTAGTGAGAAAATTTGCCTCAAGAATAAGATGGAAAAGGAATGAGAAAGACAATCCCAACATCAAGCTCCGGCCTCCACAGGAGCCCAGATGAGCAACTGAACCAGATACGCATGTGCACAGACACATACACCAGAGAAAAAGAAAAAAAAAATATGGCGATTACTAAGGAAGAACCTAACATAGACCTCTGACCTCCACATGCACACATATACAATGTGCACAGATGTACATACATACACAGATATCACACAGAAAAAGTAAAGAAAAAATGTAACTTCCACATCTTTTTTTTTTTTTTTTGGTCTTTTTGAGACAGGGTATTCCTGTAGCCCCAGCAACTCACTCTGTATACCAAGCTGGCCTTGAACTCACAGAGATTCGCCTGCTTCTGCTATATGAGTGTTGGGATTAAAGGCATGTGCCTCCATGCCCAGCAATTTCCATGTTTTAAAATATGAAGGAACTGAGGTGCAGAGTTGTCCTGCCTTCCAGGCTAGGAACATCCTGTTCAGATAGGGCTGACTACAGCCATGATTAATTAATAATAATTAACGCCTCAGCTGTGAATTTCCCGAGAGCAAGAATTTGTCCTCCTTGATTATCGTAAATTTCAAGCATCCAATACAGTTAGCACAGAGGGGTGGCCCCAACAAGATCTGACAGTTCAATGAATGTTCAGGTAACACCTTCTAAAGTCCCACAGAAAATAAAGCAGAGTCAAGATTTGACCCTCTGTTTCTACTGGGAACCCCATGTTCCTTCCACACTATTGACATAGGGACAAGTGATATTTTCATAACACATTCTAGGACTAACTGCCCCAGTAGGATCCCTCACAGCTCTGTGACATGGATAGCTATGTAATGGCTATGTCCCAATGGGGACAGTAGTAGTGTTCCACTGTGCTTTCAGGACAAAGCTGGGACAGGACTGGAAACCTCTTCCCTGATGCCTAACTCTCAAGCCAGGCAAAACCTGCCCACTTGTGTCATGACGGCAAGTCTGTCAGGACAACCCACTGCTTTCTGATTGGATTTGAATTCCATAGCAGAGAAGGAAATTCACATCTGGTACTACAACTCTAGTTAAAAGCCTAGGCCTGGGGACATTTTAAGCCATAGTGGAGAACCTACTCCTATTGTTTTGCTAAATGGACATGATATCCCTATCAAACTGCCTTCTAAATAATTGTGCTTCTAGCTACAGATTAGTGCTAATCTACAGATTAGAAGCTTCTTTTTTCAGTAGGCGATGGAACCTGCAGAGACTCCTAACTGGTCAAAGTGTTGGTGGTGTGACTGCTGAATCTTCAGCCTTAAATAGGGGAGCCCTATATCAACCTTACAAGATTTGTGGAACATGTCAAACATAGCAGAGGAGGAGGAAGAAAGAATATAAGAGTCAGAGGAAAGGACAGAGGCTTACAGAATGCTCTCTTCCCAGCATGGCATGGGCATTGCACTCTTGATCCTGCAGCAGATGTATTTACTTGTGCAACACTTACACAAGATTGGGCTCATCCGCATCCTGTCCGTGAGGGGAGAAGGCCTCACAAACCCTAAGACATTGAACACAGGAAGAAGAGACATTTTCTTCAGTGGCATGGCGACTGGTTAAGGTGCAGCTCCTGAGAATGTACCCATAGTCCTGTAGATAACCTTTCACCTATGTGGCTGTAAACAACTCTAATAATATCCATTGCATCAAGGAAAGAGAAAGAAAGAATGAGAGAGAGAGAGAGAGAGAGAGAGAGAGAGAGAGAGAACTTGCAAAATGGAAAAGAGCAAAAGGAGGTATGAAAGGGGCCAATGCAGGCTGAATATGAACAAAACATTAATACATGTATGAAAATGTCATAATGAAATCCATTATTGTATATAATTAGTGTACACTATTAAAATATAAAAAGCAATAGCATTGCTGGTGCCCAAAGCAAGAGAATCTCAAAGATTAACATACCAGATTAACTCCTAACACCCAGTGTTCCCAGATTCTTGTGCCCATCAAAGAAAGAATTAAAAAATGAGTCAATGTAAGCAAGTGTGAAAATGTTTATTACAGGCCCAAGGAACATGTTCAAGGGGTGTGAGGGCCTCTCAAGAGTCACACTGGCAAGATTTTTGGATAGTTCCTTTTATGATAAACTGGGGGGGGCAGCATGCTATAACTGATCCACACATCTCCACCCATTTTTAATGCTTTTATTTTAAGGAAGTGTTTCACTAAATCACCCAGGTTGGCCTTAAACTCACTCTGAAGCCCAAGCAGACTTTGAAGTTTTTAGAAATTTATTTATTTATTTACATTTAGGCTATACAATGGTAGTGATTATTATATGTACTCTATAGTGAATTATAATTATATTAGATATAATTAGTATTAGATATATACTTGAAAAATAGTTGGGTAATAATTTTCTTATCCTTGCCGAAAATGTATTACATTGTGTTCCCATGTTGTACAGTGCCTGCAGAGGTTGGAAGAGGGCATTGGATCCCCTGGAACTGAAGTTATGGATGGTTATTAGTCACCATATGGGTGCTGGGATTTGAAACAGGGTCCTCTGCAAGAGCATCCAGGGCTCTTAACTGCTGAGCCATCTCTGTAGCCCCAGGCTTTGAACTCTTGATCCTCTTTCATCAGCCTCTCAAGTAGCCACTAGGCCACTGAGCCATGAGTTCATGGATAGATAGCCTTTACTGAAGGGAAGGTTTTTCATGAGTCAGGATGGGGAAAAGGTAAGAATTCCAAGAATGGCTTGGAATTTTTCCACAATAGGTCCTTTTTTATTTTATTTTTTATTTTTTATTTTTTATTTTCTTAGACAGGGTCTCACTATGTAGCTCTAGCTGGTCTGGAACTCATTATGTAGACCAGGCTGCCCTTGATCTCACAGAGTTTCTCCCAAATACTAGGATTACAGGACTGTGCCACAATGCTTGCCTTTTTTTTTTTTTTTTTTCTTTATATGGAGTTTTCAGATGGGATGTGGTGTCAGATGCATGATGCAAAAGACAGTTTTGTAAATCTAATAATATGCAAATGCCATAATGAATCTAAGATGAGTTAGGAGTCATTTCAGTCAGCCATGTTGATCCCAGATGGTTCAGAGTGGCTTCCTGTCTTTGTGGTTTGAGCAATCACATGATATCCTGCTTGTAATCCAACTATGTGGTTGCATTACTCTCTGGCCATCCTGCAGTTATCCTCTTTTCCCAGATGCCTATCTAGCTTGCCTGAATAGTCCCTACATCATGGAGTTGTGAAGGTTACGTCAGTCCACAGATAAGCCTTTCGGTGGTGAGTGCTATTCAGATGCACTGCTAAACTGTCACAACCACTGTCAGTGCTGTTACAGTTCTTATTACAGTGAATATTTCATATCCTCTAAAACACATCTTGTTTCAACTTACTCTAGATCAGAGCTAAGTCTTAAGTAAAAAATATCTTAAATAAGCAATGGTTGCCAAATCATCCCTGTACTTAGCTCATGGACTAGCAGGGAGCCCTGTAGAGTTTTCACATCTCAGTGTGTGTTGCCCTGAACACCTAGCACAGCAGCGGGAAGAGAGTGGAGCCCCAGCTGAGACCTGGACTCTCCAAAGATTCAAACTCATCTCTTCATCCTGAGCCAGACAAAGCTGGCTCTGTTGGGAGTTAGCTTCCCACTCTAATCTGCTTCCTGAAATGTGGTTGGCAGAAAGCTGTCAGGCCAGTTGTGCCGGCCATGTGTCTTTTGTGTCTTCTGTTTTCAGTGACTCAGTGGTTAGGGGCGGAGCCACGGAACTTGGAGAGGCAGCACCTTCAGAGGGGCGACCCAAGAAGCACAATCTGCCGGAGAGTGTTGAGGCCTTGACTCTTACTGATTATCTCTTCAATTCTAGTTGAGTCCCTTAACCTCTCTACAATGCTTCCCAGTCTACAAAGCAGGTTCATTTAAAGGTAATAATATGTCAAAACATGATTAGTTAATCAAGCTATTGGAAAACTGGTGGTGAGATGGCTGATCTTCAATAAGGACTAGATGGACTTGAATCTAACTCTATCCCTCAGCCACCATCTTCCAGGAAAATCATTTGACCTTTGCCCTCCTCAGCATTTTAAAAGCTTTTCTGACAAAAACTACTTAAAGAAAGACTTGCTGCTCACAAACGCACCCTCCTGTGCAGAGCCCTAGCCAGCTTACGCCCTTCTTCAGGACACCTGCTAGACACACCCCACTCTTTCTCCCACCTGAGACACTGCTCTAAATGACAATTTCTTCCAGAGCTCCTGTCCACGTTTGTGCCTTTAGCTGAGACCCCCGTCCTCCCATCCAGCTTCTGTATCTCACCAGCCTTTTCACTGTACTTTTTCTACTTTGCCTTTATGGAAAAATCTCTTCCTTTGGTTAAGAAAGAAAGTCCAGTGCAGTGACACATGCTTTTAATCCCAGCACTCAAGAGGCAGAGGCAGAGGCACGTGGATCTCTGTGAATTGGAGGTCAGTCCAGCCTACACAGAGAGCTCCTGGCCAGCTGGGCTACATGGTGAGATTCTGTCTCAAAACACAAAAAACAACAGCAACCAATGAATAGCTGGGCATAATGGCATATGCCTGTAAGCCCAAATGCTGAATTGGGATGCTGAGTTCCTAGTCAGCCTGGTTTACACAGCAAGGCCAAGACCCTGCCTCAACAACAATGAAAACAAACATACCACAAAGAGAAAGAAATGAGGAATCTTTCTATAAAACTGGAGCAACATGGAAAATAGCATCTAAAAGAAAATCAGTGCTTCAAAGACAGCCAACTTCTCTCCCTGCTGAACTAAGGTTTCCAGTCAATTACTTGTCCTCATTAGGAATCATGCTTAAGCTTTACAAATGCCTGGAGATGATAGCTCTTTTTTTCCTGCATTCAAATTAGTTTTAATATTTAGTAAGATTTCAAGAACACCTTCATTGTTTGCCTGTCAGTATGTCATGAACTGTTTTATAACTGTGCTAGAAACATGAATAAGAAAAACTAATCTTATTTATGAAATTTTTGAATTGACCTCCTCCATAAGAATTATATTAGAGCCCTGCATGGTGGTGCATGCCTATAATCCCAGCACTTGGGAGGCAGAGGCAGGCAGATCTCTGTGAGTTCAAGGCCAGCCTGGTCTACATAATGAGTTCCAGGACAGCTGGGGCTACAGGAAGACCCTGTCTCAAAAAAAAAAAAAAAATCCCCAAAGAAAAAAAAAATTACATTAGAGTTGTAAATAAGAACTAGAGCTAGGTATGTAGACTGTGCCTGTAATCCCATCATACGGCAGGCTAAGGCAGGAGGATCACTGTGAATTTGAGGCAGGTCTGTGCAACAGTGTAAATTTCTGGTCAGTATGAGCTACAGAAGAAGATCTCGTTTAAAACAGGAAAAAAATTAATAAATAAGTAAGAATATTCTTGCAATCCCAGCATGAAAGACACAGAGATAGGAGGATCAAGTCTAGCCTGGGGTACATGGCAAGTCTCTACGTCAAGAAAGGAAGGAAAGGAGGGGGGAAGGAAGGAAAGGAGGGAAGGAAGGAAGGAAGGGATGGAGGGAAGGAAGGAAGGAAGGAAGGAAAGAAGGAAAGAGAGAAACAGAGGAAGACAAATTATTTAAAGGTGATTAAGCCAATTGTTTATTGTTAATGACTTATTTAGTGAACATCTAAGAACTTCCATGTGCAGGAAATGTTAAGTGTTCATACCCAGGAATTTAGACTTCAGAGTCAGCCCATCTGGGCTCAAAAATCCAGCTCTCCCACAGGTTTGAATTCTTGCATAAGGCACTTGATCACTCTATCAACTTTCACTCTGCAAAATGGAGGTAATATCTACTCCATATATTTGGTATGGGGATTAAATTGGAAAATCCACCTACAGCACATTAGCAATCATTCAATTTCCAGTAAATAGAATCTATTACTATAAGTAGCCCAGTAAAAAGAAGCAAGATGGAAAGGTTACTTACCTGAGGAAGATACAAAATGGCTCCTTGTAATACAATATCCATTAAGAAGCATATTAAATGGAGCCTGCACAGCTGAAAGGTAGACTCTGGCTTTTCACAGTTTTAGAACCTAAGGGAGGGTTGGGAGTAAAGGAAAAGAACTGTGACATGCTGGTGTGAAAGAGGGGGAGCCAGTGTGAGCAGCTGCCAGACAAGCAGGGATACTGACTCTGCATTAGCCCATAATTAATTGGTCACCAAGGCCACAGAATATGAAAAACAGGCTAGATGAGGAAAACTAGACAGGAAGTTTGCTTCCTGGCAACACTAACAGTGGTAACACAAAACATTTATTTCCTACAGATGTCAAAAGAACAGGACTCTTCCAGTCCCAATTTACTTTTCCAATTTGAAATAATAGCACTTAAAAATGTCATAAATATTGTCAAGCATATGCACAAATAGAACAGTAATTTTGATTTTCCAATTTAATCCCCATACCAAATATATGAAGTAGGTATTACCTCCATTTTGCAAAGAGAAAACTGATAGAGTGATCAATTGCCTCCTTCCTTCTTTCCAAGGACAGTAAGACTTGGGTTTCAATCTGAATGGCATAAAAGACGTTTCCATTAAGCTCTAGAGGAAACTTCATGGTCTGGAAGAGTAGCTCTATCTTTTGATTTTAAGAGTTTGAGAAATACATCCTCTGTTCACTGCAAAGTCTTATTACAACATATCTGCTTTGCTGAAGACTCAAATACTCTGTTAGGGTAGTAGCTCAGTGATAGTGTTTGTCTAGCATATCTGAGGCCCTGGGTACAATCCCCAGTACCATAAATGAGCAAAAGACATAAAATAGATTCTGACTCTTTTTTTTTTTTTTAATTTTAATTTATTTTTGTATGTGTATGAATGTGCTGTCTGCATGCAGGTCTGTGCACCCGTGTCGTGCAATGCCGCGGAGGTCAGAAGAGGGTCTCGGATTCCCCTGGAACTGGAGTTCTCCTGGAATTGGAGTTACAGACGGTTCTCAGCCGCCATGTGGGTGCTGGGGATCGAACCTGGGTCCTCTGCAAGAGCGTCGGTGCTCTTAACCGCTAGGCTATCTCTCCAGCCCGATTCTGACTCTTAAGAACAGAATATTTACCTCAACTTGTTTTCTCATTTTTTGGTTTCCTGCTAAAACAATCTCAATCTTCCTTAGCATAAGAAGGAGGATTTCACATTTGTTGAGTGCAGTATTGCATAGGAAATTATTTGTATAGAGGGGGAAAGAATCTCAACCTCAGAATGGTCTTAATTAGGGTCAAAGGTAGCTCTAGACTAGAGATTCTGAACTGTGAAAAAGATATTAAAATGTGCCTCTTGATTAGCTCATAAATGAGCTTTACTATTCTGACTGCCTTTAGAAATGACTTCTTTAATTCCTCCCATCTTGGCAAGTCAAAGGGCATTTCGAGGGTACTCAAAAACCTCAGAGTACGGTTTTATTCACAACATAGCTAATCACTTATGCAAGATGGAAACATTTCTAGATACCATTTCTAGATACCAATTCTTGAGAGGTAAGAAAATATCCTTAAGAAATAAAGTTCTCTTATATGAGGTGCACACACACACACATACACACACACAAGAACGAGTTTTGAGAGAATAAGAGAGTGTAACAGAAGGAAGAAAGACAAAAGTATCATATGTTTCTCAAATGCAGACTCTAGATTTGAATATATATTATATACATATATATATATGATATGATATGAAAGCAGAAAGGAAACTATTTTGAGAGAGGAAGGGGACCACTGGGAGGGGAAGGAGAGTAGGGGGTAAATTATCATATATATGATAATATAATGAAACCTGCTATTTTGTGCACTGATCAAAACAAATTTGTAAGAGAACAATTAAACCTGAAACCTACCTAGTCTCTAACATCTCAAGACAGAAGCTATTCATCTCCTAGCTCAGTAGCTGCTCAGGAGGTATAAGCTAGAATAATGTGTTACATTAACAATTTAAAGAAATCCTGAGAATTTTAAACTATGATATTAAGATTTGATATGCATTTTTTGGTCTTTTTGAGACAGACCTGTAGCTCAGGCTGTCCTGGAACTCAGTATGTAGACCAGGCTGGCTTTGAACTCACAGATATCCACCTGCCTCAGCCTCCTGAGTGCTGGGATTAAAGGTGCGCACCACCACGCCTGGCTTTGATATGCAATTTATAGTTTTCTTAAAAATTTTTTTTATTAATTTTTATTTATTTCTGTATGTGTATGAATGTACTGTCTGCATGCAAGTCTGTGCACCCGTGTTGTGCAATGCCACGGAGGTCAGAAGAGGGTCTCGGATTCCCCTGGAACTGGAGTTCTCCTGGAATTGGAGTTTCAGACGGTTCTCGGCCACCATGTGGGTGCTGGGGATCGAACCCGAGTCCTCTGTAAGAGTGGTCGGCGCTCTTAACCGCTAGGCCATCTCTCCTTTATAAATATCAAAATTTATTCAGATCATCAGTGAGAAGCTTATTTGGGTCTGTGCACAAGCCTGTTGGTCGGGGCTGGGTAACTGTCAAACCCTTCACAAAGTCTACTGTGTTAGTGAACATACAGTGTGATGTGGATGCACAGCACATGGGTTTTCTAAAAGCGGTGAATCTCCTATTTGAAGTGCAAAATATTCTGAGGGAGGGACCGCATCTTCCAGAGGCATAGTACCCTTCTTAGATCATCTGTTTAACCGGGCGACTGGTTTTCTAACTCTCTGCGGTTAGGGGAAGAAGCATTCTCATTATCAGTAGTCCTCTTGGCTCTTTTTTATTGAACTGGCAGTCAAAACCCGTCTCAGAGATGACTTTTGGTTGTGACCAGGCTGACCCTGCAGAACACCTTCTCCAAAAAAAGTCAAGGGAGGGGAACAGTGGAACTGAAGAGGAGAGAAACAATCTCCAAATGGAATTCTGAACACGAGGCCAGGAAGACGCCCATTCCAAGTGTGAGGAGAGCCTAAAGCTGGGAACAAACTAGAAACCAGGCTGAGATGTAAGGGTTGATGGCTTTGGAGGACATGGTGTGAGAGAGGCACGGAACAGCAGGGCCACCCACACCTGCTGAGGATGAAAGGGGCAACGATGGGGAAGAAGCTCGGGGAGAGCAGGCTGGGGCATGGACACTCAGTGAACATGGGAACTTGCTCTCTGCTTGCCTCAAAGTGTGGCCCTGTGGGCCTCCTGGATCAGAATCTTCTGCAGTCTGGTTCCTGGGCTGCTTCTCAGACCTGTTAGATGGAATCTCTGCCAATGGAGCTTTGAAATGTAGATTTTGAAACACGCTCCCCTGGTGTTTTGTGTGTGGAGCTCTTCACCTGTGTCATTAAGTTTCATCTTCTCGAAGCTCTATGAAGAGTGTACTATTATTATATCTCTCCCTACAAACAGGAAATGAATTAAGAGAAGCTGCCTGATAAGCACAAGGCGTGCAGCAAAGCCAAAATACACGCTCAGAGATGCTGAGTCCAGATTCTGTGGTTGTAATCTCGCTAGGCCCAGGGTCTGCAGGCCTTTCATGTGAAAGGCCACATTATAAGCATAGGCAATATGTGGGCTCTGCAGACTCAGTGGCAACTAGCCAGCTCTGTCATAGTAAGCACATAAACAGGTGTACATGTATAGACATCCCAGGGAAACATACAAATATAGGTCAGAAAACTTCTGTGGATCTAGTATTTTCCTTTCTAAGAAGTGGGGTTCAGAGCGGTGGAGTCCTAGGAATTTGTTATAAAGGGGGCATCTCACATTATGGGGACACACACACACACACACACACACACACACACACCTGTAATCCCAAGTACTGAAGAGGCTGAGGCAGAAGGATTATAGGTTCAAGGCCAGCTTGAGTGACATAGTAAGTTTGAGGACAGCCTGTGAACTATAGCTAGATCATGTCTAAACACACACACACACAGACACACAGACACACACACACAGAGAGAGAGAGAGAGAGAGAGAGAGAGAGAGAGAGAGAGAGAGAATGTCTTATTCTAGTCTGGCTCAATCAGAATCTGTATTTAACAAATCTCTATGAGATCTTTGTTCACATTAAAGTCTAAAGAACACTAGGACATTTGCAAAGCTGTCTCTATTGCATTTGCTGAATCCCCTATCAGGAGGAGAGACTCAACTTTTGATGATGAGTGTGCTGTCTTCAGACACATTAAAAAGAAAATAAATACAACTATTTACACCTCAGCCCTGTTAGTTTCTCTTACTGTCTCTGATTTTTATTCTTTATGGCATATAGATTAGTATTCTCTCCAAAGTGGGGAGTGGACTGAGATTATTGTTTTAAACTTTTGATTTGATATAAAATTAAAGACAAACTGCAAAATTGGTGTAAAGATCTGGCCTGTACTTAAATTGAGTGATTTTGATCATTTGACGTCATCCTATTCATCATTTCTTTGGCTCCCTGGCTAAAGAATATAATAGACTTTAGATTGCCATGGAGGAACTCAAGATGCAGCTGAAGGGGAGGAAAATCACAGGCATGTTCACCAAGAGCGTCTGTGTCCTGGCCAATGAGCCTTCAGTGGCTTGTACCGGCCACACTGTTCATTACCGGGGCTGGCTAAACGAAAGTGCCTTGAAGAACCGGGTGGATAGTAGTGTGTACTTCCGCAGTGTGGAAGACCTACTCAAACAGGTCATCACCATCTGGGACCACATGAACTCCAATGCCCAGGGCCACTGGTATCCTAGACTGCCCACCACACATCACCCTGTGACCATCATCAGCTCTGCCTGTCCCAGTGTCCTTTGGCATCTGTGGGCACTCAGATCCTGTGCCCAAGCTGAGTGTGAGGAACGCAGGGGTGCCTGAAGGGCAGGCTCCCTGGCAGTGTCTGAGGAGAGGCAGAATGGAGGCACTGTAAAAGAAGCTTATTGGGAGAAGGTGGCTTCGAAGGAGGCAGGGTAGTGGGGCGGGTGAGGGAGCTTGGCAGGGGGCTTGGCCCGGACTCTACACTGTGCCCATCTCTATGGTTTCTCCAGCTGAGGAAGGCTTTGAGCCAAGACCCTGCAAGGCGAGAAGTGCCTGCTGTGCTTGGTGTGTGTGGGGGGGTTGCATTGGCTGTAACTCAGTAAACACACACCTTACCAGCACCTCCATCAGCCAAAAAAAAAAAAAACTAATAGATTTTTTCTTTCTTTCACTAACCATTTGAAATTTGATTTCTATAACATACCCTGGTACCCTAAACACTTTAATGTACATTTTCTAAAAATAACTATCTTACATATAACTATAATCCAATTATCCAAATTAAGAAGTATAATTTTAACATACTACTAATATGATGATCATATATTCAAATGATTCATTAGTCCTCTTCAGGGTCATACCTTGTATTCCCATCTCATGTCTTTTCAATAGTTCCCTTTAATATGGAAACATTCCTCATTTTTTCTTTTTCCTTGATGTGATTTATTTTGTTTCATTTTTGTTTTGTTTTACTCTTTTTTTTTTTAATTTTGTTTCATTTTTTTGTTTTGTTTTACTCTTGGATTTTTTAATTTTTTTTATTTATTTATTTTTTTGGTCTTTTTGAGACAGGGTCTCCCTGTAGCCCCAGCTGTCCTGGAACTCACTCTGTAGACCAGGCTGGCCTTGAACTCACAAAGATCCGCCTGCCTCTGCCTCCCAAGTGCTAGGATTAAAGGCGTGCACTGCCACGCCTGGCTTTACTCTTGTTGTTTTGATGTTGCTGTTGAAACAGGTTTCTATAGCCCAGGGTGACTCAAATTCACTTTGTAGTAGAAGCTGACCTCAACTCCGGATCCCCTTGCCTTCACTTCTCAAGGCCTGGGATTACAGGTGTTCCTCACCATGCCCTGCTGACCTGGATATTTTGAAGAGTGTGCCAGTTATTATGTAGAATTTCTTTCAACTGGGTTCTGTCTGCCATTTCCTTTTACTTAGAAACAAGCTATACATTTTGAGCAAGAATAGCAGAAAAGTAGCATTGTATTCTTGTTGCTCTTCATCAAGAAGTACATGATGCTCCCAGGTCCCCATGCTGGTAAAATAGTGTCATCTTTAGACTGGTCTACTGTAGAGTTACTAGTTTTACTTTGTAATCAATCAGTCGTTTGTGAAGAGAAACTTTGCAACTATGTTGCAAGTGTTTGTAGCTAGTTTCAGTCTCCAGTGAAGCTTTCTCTGAGTTTCCTTCTCCCTGTAACATCTGGCATTCCACTGTAAAGAAGGATTGTTCTTTCTCCCTCATTTATGTAGTTACCCATTCATTTATGTAACTACGGACTAGAGAATTTTCTAAGACCATGTTTGTGACAGCCAAAGCAATCTTAATAGTACCTGCAGATGTCAAGAGAGAAGCACCAGATGAATGAAAAAGTAAAGTCCACTGAGGTTAACTATCTGACTCAAGATCACACAAGCAGAGGAGAACCAAATTCTCCCAAAGATCTGTGGGATTTCCTATGTACCAGTGATCTCCACATCCTGTGAGTGAGCTCCTACTCAGCTACTAAATGTGAGTAACCTGGGAGACCTGTTAGACAGTGGCTTCCACATCTCACTCCCAGAGATATGGATTCCATATCTCTGCAGTTTGTACAACAGAAAAATAACCTGAAGAGATTTTCTCTTTAATTCATTTTTGAGAATTTCATATATGAGTACGTTGAACTTAAATAATTTCCACCCCATCTTTCTAACCCCTAACTCTATCCACAACCCCTACCACATCATCTTCTCAAATCCATCTCCTGTGTCCTATTTTAAAAAGTATTTTCTGCCCGGTGTGGTGGCACATGCCTTTAATCCTAGCACTTGGGAGGCCGAGGCAGGTGGATCTTTGTGAGTTCAAGGCCAGCCTGGTCTACAGAGTAAGTTCCAGGACAGCTGGGACTACAGGGAGACCCTGTCTCCAAAAGACCAAAAAAAAAAAAAAAAAAGTATTTTCTGCCGGTGTGGTGGCACATGCCTTTAATCCTAGCATTCGGGAGGCCGAGGCAGGCGGATCTCTCTGAGTTCAAGGCCAGCCTGGTCTACAGAGTAAATTCCAGGCCAGCTGGGGCTACAGGGAGACCCGGTCTCAAAAATGCTCCCCCAAAATAAATAAATAGTATTTTCTACCACTTCATTGCTTCTTAAATTTTTACCTTATATTTATTTTATTTTTATTTATGTGTATATGTGTGTATGTGCACATGTGTGAGGGGTTCATGGAGTCTGCAGGAGGACATCAGATCCCCTGGAGCTGGGTTTCCAGGTGGCTGTAACCCTCTGACGTGGATGTCAGGAACAGGATCCTCTGCGCGAGCAGCAAGCTCCCTTAACTGCCAACACCATCTCCAGCTCACCTTCTTGCTTTTTAGAAGGAAAAAATATATATTATGCTTTTGCTTCTGTGCTGGGAAGGTTCAGCTGCCAACCTGGCACACCTGGGAAGAGGGAAGTTCAACTGGAGAATTTCCTCTATCTGACTGGCCTGTGGGCATGTAGGAGAGGTAGTTTCTTGGTTGTTGAGTGATGTGGGAGAGCCCAGCCCACTATGGGTGGTGCCACCATGGGCAGGTGGTCCTGGGTTGTGTAACAAAGCAGTCTGAGCACAGGCCAGAGGAGCGAGCCAGTTAGCAGCATTCCTCTGTGCTCTGTGCTTCAGTTCCTGCTTCCAGTTTCCTGCCTTGAGTTTCTGCCTTGGCTTCACTGAATGGTCAACTGTGTGATTGAGATTTGTAAGCCGAATACACTCTTTCATCCCCAAACTGGTTTTGGTTTGGAGTATTTTATCACAACATAAAAGAAGCGAACTGGGGCTGGAGAGATAGCCTAGCAGTTAAAAGTGCCGACTGCTCTTGCGGAGGACCCAGGTTCGATCCCCAGCACCCACATGGCGGCTGAAAACTGTTTTTAACTCCAGTTCCAAGGGAATCCGACACCCTCTTCTGACCTCCGCAGCATTGCACGACATGGGTGCACCAACCTACATGCAGACAATATATTCATACACATATGAAAATAAATAAAAATTAAAAAAAGAAGCGAACTAAGAAAGATTCTAAGGTAATATGTGTAACAAAATGCGCATAGTGAGTGCACACAGTCTCTGTATACCTTGAGGCTACTTCAGATTTCAAAAGCATTAGCATAAAAATGTGAATCTAAGGCTTGTGAAAATAGAGAATACAAGTTCTTTGGGGACTATAAGACTATTTGTGAGAAACAAGGAATCCTGCTTCATGCCACTTATATCAATTATAATTTGTTATTTATTATATCATATGGTAATGACTCTGTAAGCAATAGCTAGTTCAGTGAGGGTGATCTCACTATTCATTTGCACTTCTCTTAGCTGGCCACAACCATTATAAACATGGTGTATGTCCACAGATCAAATTTGTTGTTATTATTGCTGTTGTTAAGGGAAACTGGCCTGTGTACAGTAGACTCTAAGTTTCATCCTTGACCTCTAGTCTCCCACATGTCACTAACACCATCTCCCCAACAGTGACAATCGCACTTGCTTTCCAGATGGCTAAACCCAAAGAACAAAACACCCCTGGTTGAGAAC
The DNA here is from genome assembly GCA_009823505.1 of Rhizomys pruinosus. Lineage (NCBI taxonomy): Eukaryota > Metazoa > Chordata > Mammalia > Rodentia > Spalacidae > Rhizomys > Rhizomys pruinosus. Next base: position 1,829,019 of record VZQC01002834.1, read on the forward strand.
CAGTTGGATTGGATTGAGAAAGGGCCTCTCAAGGAGATAAATTCAACAGAAACTGACCTGGATATTTGAGCTTATCTGAAGGCAAATGGGCTCCTTCCCTTATAATTAAGGACATTAAGGTAAAATAATCCAGATTTAGGTCCATCCTAAACCCAGTGACTGGTGTCCTGATGAGAGAATAGCAGAAGGGATTTGGGAAGTGTAGGAAACTTTGTTTTTATGCTGAATAGGGACCAGGAGGCCCTGCTAAGGGGGATGGGGACACAGCGCCTGCTTCGGGACACTGTGGGGAGCTGGCTTCTCAGTGCAGAGACCAGCCAGCTACTTCCCGTAGCCCAACCTAAGTGGTAACTCCAACTTAGGCTCTTAGCCTGGACCCACAAGACACATGTTCCACTCTTGGCCGTGACTTCTCACCTGTTCAGGGCCTGGACAGGAATTTCAGGCTGATGGTTGATCGCCTCCCTTCAGCCAATACTCACAACACCAACTACTCAGATTGGTGATCCAAAAAGGAATCTCTTTCCAACCCACTGGCCACCCAAACGAAATGCAGGCCTACCTTAGCCTGTATGAGCGCAATAATTGATAAAAAATAACGGCTGGGAATTCCGTGATGATGTTACTATGAAATTCAAATTTACTCCTTGCCACAGCCTGCTTTCATAAACCAAATGACGTCAGTTCCCAGGACCAATCACAAGCCCCCCACTCCACGCCATTGCACACCTTGCTCCACCCAGTACCATGTACCTAGGCCATGCTGCTTGCTCCTCCTTGGGGTGGAGCCAGACTCTTGGCCATGCGGTGCCCTGAGGCATGCCAGCTGGAAAGCTAGCCTTCAATTCAAGCTGGGTTTCCCTACAGGGAAGTTCATAGAGTGGTGGATAACAGAGGCAGGAATTGATGCTACATTGTCATGGCCAATGACAAACAGGAAAGATTCATCCCTGGAGCCCTTGAAGAGAACAACTCAGCTACAGTCTTGGTTCTTCACCTTGGCCCACAGGAATTTCAAGAGAATAAGTTTTTGTTTTGTTCGTTTGTTTTGAGACAGGATCTCAATGTAGCCCAGATTGTCTTTAAAATACCCCATGTAGCCAAGGACAGCCTTGATCTTTAAAAATATTTATTTATTTATTCATTTATTTATTTATTTAATGTGTTATGAATGGTATGCCTGCATGTATGTGAGGGCAGCCATGTCATGCAATGCCCATGAAAGACAGAAGAAGGTTTTGGATTCCCTGCACATGGAGTTACGGATGGTTATTAGCTGCCAGGTGAGTGCTGAAATTTGAACCCAGGTCTTCTGCAAGCACAGCCAATACTCTTAACCACTGAGCCATCTCTCTATCCTCTGCCCTTAAATTTCTGATCTTCCTGCCTCCTCCTGAGTGGTGGGATGCATGCATTACCATATCAGGTTTATGTAGTACAGAAAGGGACCCCAGAACCTTGTGTAAACTAATCAAACCCTCTTCTAAATGAGCTACATCACAGCCCCAGATCCCTGTCTTAAGTCCCCACATTTATAGTTATTTGTTAGGCCAGTTCTAAGAAATGAGCTGCTCTAAGGGAAGAGAAGAGTTTGATTCATACCATATGCTTGCATTTTAGTTGTAATTCTTATTTAATTGTAGATAATAGGAATACAGTTTGTGATCACAGAAAAGAGCATTTGTGGGAAGGGTGTTTTGGTATAAGAAATAGTGAAAAATGAAGGTTGACCCGTTAAACTTTGAAAAGGTTACATTTTTTATGATTTAGGAAGTTAAAAATACAAAGCGGTACTTAAACATTGCCTTTTTGGCCTTTCTCACTCCACCTGTTCTTCCTCTCTTCTGTCCACATAGTGGCATGTTCTATATGGTAAGCACATGGGAAGAGTTCACTGGCAACGATGGTCAATCTTCTGTGCCCTTAATCCCAGAACAAAAGACATTGATCCCAACACTGGGTATGGTTCTATAGTAGAGCGCTTGCCCCAGCAACACACACACACACACACACACACACACACACACACACACACACTGAGCCCAGTCTTCAGTCTTCATCAGGTGACCAGATTTTAGAGCTGCACAGTGGTTGCAGAGCAACTGGAAAACATACATATGGCTTTTAGTATCACTGGACCCCAATAAGTGGAAGGGTACTCAAATCTTCAATGAGATCCAAGACCCCACACCAGAACTGCTAGAGGATAAATTCATCAGCCTTGGGACCTAAGCCCTGAACAGTCTTCAAAAGAGAACTGCTTCAACTTGATTGAAATGACAGCTAGGATGCCATCCTCTTTTGAATGAGAAACAGGACAGGATGAAATTCTAAATTCTGTATTCTTTCTCTTTTTTTTTTTTTTTTTTTAAGGTATTACATCTAATCCTTACAGACCCTGAATTTTATGCCTCCTGCATTTTAGTAGAGCAGGCCTTTCCCAGCCTGTGCTGACAGAGCAGGTCCTTTGTCTCTGTGCCCTATTGGATTACAGAGATTAGTGGATGCATTTCCCAGGATCAACCTATCTGGGTCTTTGCATTGCACTAACCAAAACCTGGAGCCACAAACTGGAATTTAGCACCTCATCGGGCCACTAAGAAGGAGACTATAATTAGTAATGTCTCACTATCACTTTCTGCCATAAAGAACGTTTGTCTTGTAGTAGTACACTGTAAGTGAGGAATGCATTGCCTAATCAGAAAAGTCAACAGATGCTCTGAAATAAAGGGACTCAAGTGCTATTTTTTTTAATATGCTCTCTTTGTATTATAGAATTGATTCCTCTGATGGATAAAGAGCCTTTGCTCAAGGCTCAGCTATTACAATAATGAATTCAGATACAAGTTCCTGAGTCAGAAAGTGGAGGGTGTCCTGTGCACAGGTCAGAAGCTGCCCTCAGGTTCCAGAGACTGTAGTGCAAGGTGCTGACTTCTCTCAGTTCAGTCTCCATGCAGAACTTGACCTTGGCTGACTGGAGCAACTCAACCTGGTTACAGTGTCTTCCGAATGCAGAGGCACAAGAGCCAGATCACCTTGCCTCTGTTCAGGACAGCTCTGAAAGGTCATTCCAGCATGGAGTGGTCACCGTGTAATAGGCTGAGGCAAGTATCACCTCTCAGTCCCATCTTGGCAGCAGCTCACTGGTTTCTCTTCCCACAAACATTCCTTGGTTAAACAAATGTGTACATCTCTACCTTTGACTTCCCAGGGTTCTTCAACCTAAGGCAGAGTCATATGAAGAATCCTGGACCCCGAAGTAACAGCTTTGAAACCAAGGAGAAAATTATTCTGGTAAGAATGTGCACTTGTAGCGGGGCATGGTGGCACACGCCCTTAATCCCAGCACTCGGGAGGCAGAGGGAGGTGGCTCTCTGAGTTCAAGGCCAGCCTGGTCTACAGAGTGAACTCCAGACCAGCTGGGATTAAAGGGAGACCCTGTCTTAAAAATACCAAAACAAAAAAACAAAAACAAAAAAAAAAAAAAAGGAAAAAAGACATGTTGAATTTTATAGGACCGGGCGTGGTGGCACATGCCTTTAATCCAGCACTCAGGAGGCAGAGGAGGTGGATCTCTGGTTCAAGCGCCAGCCCTGGTCTAATCAGTAGAGCTCACAGGCCAGCGGTGGGACTACAAGTAGAGACCCTGTTTCGATCAATATAGGACCTCACCTCCAAAAAAAGCATGAACGTGCGAGGTGCTAGACGGAGCATAGGAATGGTGGTGAATATTTTAATCCCAGCAACTCTCGGGAAGGCCAGAAGCAAGTGGGATTTTGGTGAGTTCAAGGTCCAACCGTGCAATCACCACTCGTGAAGGTTGCCAGAGTGATCAGCTGGAGCTACAGAGAGACCCAGTGTCCTCAAAAAGATCAAAAAAAAAAAAAAAAAAAAAAAAAAAAAAAAAAAAAAGAATGTGCACTTGATCAACAGCCCAGGTGCAGGGCCTCATGCCTTTAATCCTAGTCAAGGCAAGCGGATCTCTGTGAGATCTAAGCCAGCTTGGTCTACTTAGTGACTTCCAGGCTAACTGGGGGCTACAGGGAACCTGTCTCAAAAGAGACCCCCCCCCAAAAAAATAGAATGGGCACTGGAAAAGAGTTCTCAGGCAGGTGGGATGTCTCAATTGGCAAAAGCACATGATATACAAACCTAACCACTTGAGTTTCAGCAAAGAACCCCTGGTAGAAGAGAGCTGACTCTTGAAAATTGTCTTCCGACCACCACACACATGCCATGGTCCACATGTGCCTATACATGTACACACACACATACACACTAATAAATAAATATTTTTCTTCAAAATGGGAATTCTCTGCTAACCCTGAAGCTGTCTCCTAGTAATCAGATGAGAGAATATTTGAACTTCTAAAAGAAAAATTAACATAAAAGGAAGAAAGACACAGGAAAAAAGAGAGAAGAGGAAAAAACTTGGGGATGTAGCTCAGTTAACAGAAAGCTTATCTTGGGGCTGGAGAGATGGCTAGTGGTTAAGAGCACCAACTACTCTGCAGAGGACCCGGGTTCGATCCCCAGCACCCACATGGTGGCTAAGAACTGTCTTTAACTCCAGTTCCAGTGGAATCAAATGGCCTCTTCTGACCTCTGCAGCATGACACGGGTGCACGTACCTACATGAAGACAGTACACTCATATACATAAAAAATAATAAATAAATTAAAAAAAAATAGAAAGTTTGTCTGGTATGTGCAAAGCTCTGAGTTTGATCCCCAGCACTGGGGGAAGGGGCTACCGGTAGGGGTGTGAGGTGTGGATGAAGGCAGAAAGAGAAGCAAGGATGAAAGAAATGAGCCAGATACTCTGACTTTCCCACTTTTATTTATAATTTTGAGAGTTTGTTTGGAGTCATTCGAACAGCTATTTTAGAGTCTATATACCATTCATCGACCCCCTGTTATGCTTACTACCACACATGCGTGCTGTCCACATCTAGAACAACTCTGCCTGGGAAGCGATATTGAGAGAAGTTAAATCCTTTGCCCCAGGACACAATCTGTAAATGACAAAACAGGAAGTTAAAGCCACCTTGTCTCTACACCCTGGTCTGATCACTCACTAAATCAAGGTACAGCTCTTCCAGAGGGGAGGGCAGACCCCACCAGCTGCAACCCTATGACTTTCTTTTGAAAGACAGGTGCTTGTATTGTTTGTTGGAGACTCTTCTAGGGAGTGATAGAGAGCCAATCAAATTTAAACAGAGACGAGATAATTTTAGAATGCCGAGAGCTCCTTCCTTAGAGACCAATCAGGAGAAAACAAAACAGGAAGGAAAACCTGGAATGGAAGGCAACACAACTATAGGGGTTCACCTTTCTATCAGTACTGACCAGGTTTGTCTTTACCTAGAATACATTATAGATAACATCTTTACAACTCTTCTCTGAGTAGTAAGATTGGCTTATTTGTCCCGGGGTGTGTGTGTGTGTGTGTGTGTGTGTGTGTGTGTGTGTGTGTGTGTGATAAATATGTTACTTACTAGTCAACCCAGAATCAGTTACCCTTCAAAGGGATCAGAATTACAATGTAACAGTTCATCTCTGCTACCTGATTCTCATGAATAAAAAGAGACACTGCTCTAGAAAGCAGGGTGGGATGGATGTAAGAATAACTAGATCCATCCATCCATATTCACTATCTCTAGGCTGGATAAGATTACGGTATACTATGAAACATTTTAGGCTTCTTTGGATAGCTCTCAAACCTCTCATTTTACAACTAATTCGATGAAATATGCCAAATGGAGTTTAGCTTAGAAAGAAGCTAATCTTGCACCTGATCATTGCAGAATTCCTTCTTTATGAGACCAAAGGAAGTGGAATTAAAAAGATAGAACAGGAAGGAAATTCAGGTCTATTTCAGAAACTAAACTCTTCCTTACCAAAGCAGGAAATTAATTTCCTTCTGGTAATGATGACTAAGAAAGACTGAATAGAAAGAGATGAGATGAAAAGGCTTAAAGATACATTTTTTTTCTGATGGTGTAGTGCACGAAATCCTAAGAGAAATTAAGCAGATTTATGCCTCTAATGGAAGCAAATTAAAAATATGCATGGTTTATTCACGTAGACTTCAAAATGTTCCCCACCATTGTTGTCAGAGACTGGCTCCCAGAGGGACGGGGTCTCTTTCATGGCCTCACCTGCAGACCTAGCTCCAGACCTATTTTCAGGAGCAAAAAGGACAAAAGGGGCTTTCATGGTGTCCTCTAGAAAAGGATATAGTTGAAAATGACCATTGTTCCCCCTGTGACATGCGTGTCTGGTAATAGGCATGGGCGTGCATAATTGGCTGCCTGCATTATGTATGAATTAGACTCTACTTCTGTTCAGCAGCAACTGGATAAATCTTCCCTCCAGATGCCCAGCTGCTGAGTGGTTCCCTCCTCTGCCCCCATACATGCCTGTTCCACATGTACCCCTACACACAGGCACCAGGACCCAAGAATCTGTATAGCCCAGACCGTGTGTTTTAAGTTGAGCTGTTTTTCTGTTCTTAAAAACATGTTTTCTTTCTTATTTCACTACTGCCATTTTGCCAACAGAACAAAGAATCCAGCTGAACAATCAACCTGAGTAATACCCTCAGTTCATTCTTATAACCAAAAGCTTCCAAAAGTACTGATTTTTCAAGCTATTGGTTGAATGCTTTCCTTGGAAATATACTTGCTACGTCTACGGATGTTATGAACCAAAAGAAACTAGGATGAAGGCAGCTCTGGGTGGTCTTCCTGTTACCAGCTCTTTCTTTCTAGACCCATCATCATGGAGCTCCTGACCCTTTACTGAGATACACAGAGGGAAGGAGAGCAAAGGAGTGTTTGTACATAGGGGTAGGGAATAGACTTCTGCAGCTTCTAACACTCCAGGGGCATTGTCTCTAGAATAAAAGCTATAAATCCTAGATCATACTGTGGTCATTTGCAAAATACTTAAATGAAATGAATATTAAACAGTCTGGGCCTGGAAAAATAGCTCTGATAGTTAAGTGTTTGCCTTTCAAACATGAAGACCAGAGTTTGATCCCCAGAACCCATGTAAAAAAGTTCAATTTAGTGGCTTGCAATCTCCATGCAGAGGAGGCAGAGACATTCTGATCCCTGGAGTTCACTGGCCAGCAAGTCTAACCTACTTAGCAGATTCCAGGCCACTGTGAGATCCTGTCTCAATAAAAGGAGGTGGGCTGGAATGATACTTGAGGTTGTCCTCCAGCCTCCACATGTGTGTATACATGAACATGAATACACACACACACACACACACACACATATCTGTGGGATGCAAGTAATTGGTTAAATTTTGTTTCCTCTGAATGATTGCCATCCTATGAGAGCATTTATGTCAGAACAGAAGCATGTTAGAAAGTGGCATGGAGAGTGATGTGAATTTGTTTCCTCTGTTTAAAGAGGGTATTATGGGGCTGGAGAGATGGCCTAGTGGTTAAGAGCGCCGACCGCTCTTGCAGAGGACCCGGGTTTGATCTCCAGCACCCACATGGCGGCTGAGAACCATCTGTAACTCCAATTCCAGGAGAACTCCAGTTCCAGGGGAATCCGACACCCTCTTCTGACCTCCAAGGCATTGCACGACACAGGTACACAAACCTACATGCAGACAGTACATTTATACACATAAAAATAAAATAAAATAAAATAAATTTAAAGAGGGTGTTATATCTGGGAACCTGTAAACAACCAATGTATGGGTTCATTATATCTTTCCAAAACTGATCCTGGCTGCTTTTGTCCTCCAAGAATGCTTCTAAAATAAGCTCTTCTTGAAAATATTTCTCCCAAAGAAAAGCTTCTTTCTTTATAGTGACTTCCTGAAGATTCTGAAAGAAACATCTTTAGTAAACTTGGCTGCCTCATCAGGAAAACTATATGAAGAGTATAATGACTGTTTTCTTGCTGAAATGCCCTCTATAGCAGAGGTCAATCATCCACCTTCTCCACCAGACAGCTAGAAGTAATAAGGACACACAGGTAATCTCCTCCTGCAGCTCACCAAATTTCTGAGGTCAAAGCATTTATGCAGTGAGGTCTTTCAGTACCATTAACCGTGAAAATATCCAATATCGAAATGATTCTGAATCTCAAAACCAATTTGAGCTTTAATCTGAGTATTCAGGGTATTCACCCTTGATACTGATGCATCCAACCATCGGTCCATCTTAAATGAGTCAAATTGATGAGGTCAGTGACATGAAATAAAAGCCCACAATGTGCTGTCACCATTGTTGGTAATGACTGTTTTCTGCTTTTCTCGTTTATTCCTTCTGCAGAGAACTTTCAGAAGGTGGAGCAGGATAGACCAGAAAGTTTGGAGGCTTCCTGCTCCATCCTAGCAATGGAAGTGGGCACTGAAGGCTGAGAAGACAGGAAAGCAGAGGGTGGGGGTGAGCTGAGAAAGGGGCACGCTTACCTGATGGTGGAGGTGAGCTGAGAAAGGGGCACGCTTACCTGACGGTGGGGGTGAGCTGAGAAAGGGGCACGCTTACCTGACAGTGGGTGTGAGCTGAGAAAGGGGCACGTTTACCTGACGTTGGGGGTGAGCTGAGAAAGGGGCACGCTTACCCTAAGGTGGGGTTATGCCCCACAGATCAAGGCCAACACTGTAAGTATGAACGTGATGCATGTTGTCAATCACTCCAAAATCTTCCTTCCTTGTCAAATGATGACATGTGCAAGCTTCTCCGGGATTGGATGAGCTGAACTGTGGTTAATCTCCTTTGGTAATGAATGATTGGAGGAGAAGCATGAGACCCAATACTGACCAATGAGCAGTAAGAAGAAATATGGTAAGTGGTATCTGGGAAAATGTTTTCTCCCAAACTAAAGAAGAAAGAGACCAAAGAAACATAATGATACCCTTCCCTTCCCCTCCCCTCCCCTCCCCTCCCTTCCCCTCCCCTCCCCTCCCCTCCTCTCTTCTCATCTTCTCTTCGCATTATCTACTCTGTCTTTAGACCATACTGTGGGATGAATCAGTATTTGGTCTGCCCAAAACAGTGATGTCATTCATGGTGAGGAAAATGCTCAAAGACAAAACAAAGAAATAGAACCACAGCCCTTGCCTGATCAGGCTATTGTGATAAGTCTTGCCACCCCCAAGTTCCTATCAAGTGAGATGACAAACTTCTTTGAACTCCATGTTCTGTGTCTTGCAGCTGGCAGCATCCTAACCACCACACTGCTTATATATCCTGTGCTCTTGCTGTGATGTTTACTGACAACAGAATCTCCCTAGACTTGATGATAGCACATTCTGGTCCTTACCTAACACAGCTGTCTTTCTTTTTCTATGTCAAGATACACATCAGGCTGGTGTTGAGCATAGTGGCACACCTCTTTGATTTCAGCACTTGAGAAGGAGGGACAAGCAGATCTCTGTGTGTTCAAGGCCAATCTGGTCTACATAGCACGATCCAGGCTAGTCAAAGCTACATAGTGAGACCCTGTCTTTACAAAAAGCATGTGGGGGTGAGGACGGAGAGATGACTCAATGGTTAAAAGCACTGGCTGCTCTTGTACGAGGGCTTGGTTCCCAACACCCACATAGCAGCTAACAATTATCCACAACTCCAGTGCTGGGGAATCTGACACCTTCTACTGACCTCCTTGGGCATTGCATGACATGGGTGAACTTACACACATGCAGACAACACACTCATACACATAAAAATAATAAATATTTTTAAAAGACACTTTTCAAACTACCTTTTGTAGTCTTACACACTTCAGCTACCCTGCCCTCCAACAGTTCCTGATTAGCTTAAGGTTGGCTTCCTTTTGTTCTTTCAGACACTTGATGTACTCCTTTAAACACCCATTGCTTTTAGAGGTTATGTACTCATCTCTTTCAAATTCTGTTTCCAAGAAGTTTTGAGTACTTTGATATATTGAGACAGCTCCTTTAAGCATGAAAAACTGTCTAGCAAAAGGCATGGTGTGATGGTGCCTGTAATCCAGGTACTTGGAATGGAGAGGTGGAGGATCAGGAGTTCAAGTTTATCCTCTACTACATAATGAGTATGAGGACATCCTTACCTGCACGAGACATTGTCTTTAAAGAAAAGGTGGGGGGGACTGGAGAGATAGCTCAGCAGTTAAGAGCACACCGACTGCTCTTGCAGAGACCAGGGTTCGATTCTTAGCGCCCACGTGGCGGCTAAGAACCGTCTTTAACTCCAGTTCCAGGGGAATCTGACACCCTCTTCTGACCTCAGCAGCATTGCATGACATGGGTGCACCTACTTACATGCAGACAGTACACTCATACACATTAAAAAAAAAAAGTAAACAAATGAAATAGCATAAATCAGTAAGCTGGTTAGAGAAGGAGGAAATTGTTGATAATATCAACATCTATGACCTAATAAATAGTTTTAATTTAAAATGCTTTTGGGTATCATAATACTTGCTATGAAGTTCACAGGGTAGCAAATTATTTGCCTGTGACTTTAATCAATAGACTGGGATGGAAGTAACGCTGTGCAATTGCCAAGCTGATCTTAGATCAGTAGCTTCTTTTTCATTATTTGCTCTGTTACCACTGAAAACTCATCTTTAATACTTTAATACTCAACTTTAGTACCCAAGTCATAAGAGATGCCAGGTGAAGGACAGCATAGCTGCTCTTACAGACAGCTCCAGCTGAGCTCCTGTCCCCAAACAGGCAGCGGCTCCTGATCCAGAGAATAAGTCATCTCAGATCCAGGAGCTCAGGCCAGGCTCTGGATGATAGCAGCCCTTACTGATACTACATAGAGTAGAAAAACCACTCCAGTCATTGTGCAGGACATGAGATGTCATAAATGGTAAGCACGGTATTAATGTGCTGAATTTCAGTGTGTGGTGTTACACAGTGACGAATTATTGGAATAATATCTCAGCATACAGAATGAGTAAACAAGTAATGCATATTCAATTGGTTCTTAAAAGGGAGAAGGGGAGGGGGAGCAAACTCTAATTGTAGCACATTACAGTTTCCACATTACCGAGGGGCCCTTTCCTACCCCTCCCACTCATAATAGCTTCCAGGTACCACCAGGATGCCAACAGGTCATATAATTCCTAAAAATGTGTCAGCCTTCATAGGCCACTAGGACCCAGCATGCACCACTCTGCCACTGAAATTATCCCTATAAAAGTTGTATCTTATATTACGTTTTTTTCCTGTTTTGGTGTTTGTTTGTTTGTTTTTTGAGACAAGGTCTCACTAGATAGCCCAGGCTAGCCTTGAACTTAAAATTATTCTTCCTCAACCCCCTGAATGCTGGGATTATAGTGTGCATTATCTTATTTTGTATACAGATGTCCCTGACGTTTCTATTGTGAAATTCAAGTAATAACATTTACATAATGTGTGTTGCTTTAAAAAAATCACCCTTTCCACATACTATCTATTCTCATGTTTATAAGAACAAAGAGCAAAATGCTAAAATTTAAAGGATAATTTGCCAAACTCGAAAACTAGTCTGCAGTCTCCAGAGTCAGAATTCTTTGTTACTGCACACATTTTGCATTATAGATTCCTTTGTTTGTGCCGGCCACTAGAACCCCCTTCCCTCTGCATTTTCTAATTTTGAAAGTATAATGCCTTTGAATACGAAAGGATCAAAGGCTACAATGCATTGTATATATTTAAATAAAGATCTTTCTGGGTAACCATCCAATGAGCCAGTTAAATTCATTTACAGGTCTACTTGGGGCCTGCTTCTACCCATTCCCTAGCTCAAAGCAAATTGTATTCTAAGTCTATGCTTTGAAGAAATCTAGTAATAGAGAGAATGGTCTGTGGGAGGTCTGCTCCTTGTTGTTTGCAAACAATCATTGACAGGGCATCTGGTGACTTGAATTCATACCAACATTTCTGAGCCTATTCATTTTTATTTTACTTTTTTAAGTTAACTAAGGAGTAGCATCAAATTGTAAGCATCTTTAGAATTCTTCAATATCAGGTTTGGATCAACCCAGTTCTCCTAAGATCAATTAGGATTTGAGTTATAAAAAAAAAACAAAAAACTTTGTAAAATGATAGCCAAATCAAGCCTGCCAGGCTGAAGGTTTGGGTTTATATGTGTTGCTCTGAAATTAAAAGCTTCCAAAGGTAATCTATCATTTAAAAATTACAGTTTTAGCATTTGCCTTCCCAGCATTTGCAAATCACAAACATGACTTATGGAAAACAATTTCCTTCAGTGGCTAAGCTCTCCAGATGCTTGTAATTTGATTATAAATTTAGAATATACTTTGTGTGGCTGTCAGGATGTGCCCAGAAAAGACAGTTGGAAGGGAAGGAGGCAGCAGCTATAGTGTATCCTTCCTAAGTAACAAAGGTTAGCTTTACTTCTTTACATTGCTTTCTTCCAAGTCTGAAAAACCATATATCAAGGGCAAATTTTCACCATCTTGGTAACATTAGTCTTCTGTAAATACTATTCCCTGTGTGTCCCAGAAAACAAGATCAAATTACCCTGCCAAACTTAGACAGTTGAGAGATTTTAGTCATATTCTCTCCCTCCCTCCCTCCTGCCCTCCCTCCCTCCCTCCCCTCCACACACACATATGCAGTATAACCTATTCTCAAGGAAAGTTATAATGTGACTAAATTAGGTTTAGTCCACTCCAAATGGTTATTCAACCTTTTGGAGACATACTATTCTAGTGTGCTCAATAGCAAAATCTTTTCCTTTGTGTTTTTGGAAAAGGACAGAGAATTTCTTAAAAAAGCTATGGTTTCTAGCCTTTAATGAGATTTGAAAAATACCAGACTTGAGGGTAGTAAGTTGATGCCATTAAGAAAATTCAATAATATTCTTGTTTTCCCATTATCACTGGGTCATCTGCTGCTTGGGGAAAAATAATGAGATGAGACTTTCTTGCCTCACATCAGCATGGCTCTGAGCTCGCTGGGAAACTGTTTCTGCAACAGAAACCAAGTGCAAGGCCACAGGTCAAGGGCAGATTGCCTTCTGTGGAACCAGACATACTGGCTCTTGCCTGCCTGTCTTTAAGTGGAAAGTTGACACTCGGCTATCTGACACAAGTTCAGATCTGAAAAAGCAATATCTTTTAAAATAAGATTGTAGTAGCTAGAAAAATCTCAATTGTTTATTGTCGAGCTGACTTTAAAAGCCTATTTCTACCAGGGGAACCCCTTACTTAAATCCTAGAAAGTACATAAGTGAATGAATGAACAAATAAATAAATAAATAGTTAAAGAATTTCTGAAATTTTAACAAGTTTTTTAATTTTTTTCCCCATTGCCAGGAATCAAACCCAGAACCATGAACAAGCTAGGTATAATAACACTAAGCTATAACCCTAGCTTGTTTGCTAAATTTAGGCAGAGGTATGGATTGTGAATGCATATAGTTTAAAACCTGTCAACTTAACTAGACTTAGCTCTTCCCTGTGACTTTAAATGAATTTCTTTCCTAGAGAATCAAATTTTAGAAAACAAAACAAATCAATGCCAGCCAAAATTTAGCATTACTTCAAGATCCTGGGTTCCAGGAACCTTTGTTGGTAAAAGAATCCGACGTACGTTCACTTTAAGAAGGGGAGGTATCAGTAAATTTCTCTGGCTACTCTTGTTTCATAGTGAAAGGATTTTTCTCAAGTTCCAGCCTCCCTTGGAGTTGATGAATTTTACACATCCCTGGGATTTGCAGCAGGTTACAGAACAAGATTATGCACCCCGCTGATTTATTTACTGCAAGGACACCCCGGACAAGGCTGCAGCATGAAACTAGACACATGTGAAGGAGTTTCACCCTGAAACACTTAAGGAGATTATTGCAACTGAGGGCATCCTTGTGTACATGGGAAATGAAGCCAATCAATTTTGTTTTCTTTCTCTTTGTTGTTGGTTTAATGCAATACGGTCTGAGAGGATGAAAGCTAGTACCTGACTTTATTGCTTACTAATCTAAAATCATGGCAGAGGGGGGAAGTAAGGTCCAGTAATAAAGCTTACATGACAACTGATTTGTGAAAAGGCTAAGAAGTAAAAACCATACATACATTTTTGCAAAATGGAAGGCTGGGGTTTTCCTTTCCTCTCAGGATTAAACTGCAAATGTCACCTAACACTGGATGGCTTTAGAAATAAGTTTACACTGGATTTCACAAGAGATTTCCCAGGCCTTTAAAAATAAATAAATAAATAAATAAATAAATAAATAAATAAATAAACCCAGCTCTATGGTGTCCATAACCTTGTTAAGAAAGGAGACAAAGAAAGATGTAAAAGGGCATGGGTGATAACAGTTGTAGGTGTGATAAAGCTGACAGCATGAAAAGGGCCCCGAGAGTGTGCATTAAGAGGTCCAGATTTCTATTTTCCACTTTCTCCATTAGACTATAGGATTCCTGCACCAAGCAGCATATCTAAAATTAAAACAGGCTGGAACATGCTGGAACATGCCTGTAATCCCAACATTTGAGAGGCTGAGGAAGGACTGTGAGTTCCAGGCCAGCGTGTACTACATGTGGAGACTATATATCTCAAAACAGAAGCAAAACCAAGAAAAAGAGGCCGTCTGTAGTTGACAATGATTGATTTCAGATTTGAAAAGAGCTAGTACAGAGGATTTGAATGCTCTCATCAGAAAGAAATGTCTGAGGTAAAAGATTTGCCAATTGTCATAATTTCATTATATATTATACATGTGTGCATGTGTGTCTGTGTGTGCATGTGTGTAAACATGTGTGTGTGTGTGTTTCTATCCGGATGTCACAGCACCGGGCATGGTGGTCGATGTCTGTTATTCTAGCCATGAGGATGCTGAGGAAGGACGATTTATAGTGGCAAGTTATAATCCAGCTTGGAATACAGAGCAAGACACCCTTTCAAAGGATACACACACACACTCACACACACACACACACACGAAAGAAATGTTACACTGTACCTTGTGAATGTGTGCAATTATTATGTGTCAGTTAAAATGCAAATATATTTTATGCTTCTATTTAAAGCACCTTTCATATCACATTATAATTCTTCTTAACTGACTGATTGATGAGTAAAGTTACATGTACCTGACTTATACATATAATCCTTAAAAAGTCACGAGCTCATCTACCTAGTACAAGTCTTCTGATTTTACTGATAAGAAAACAGTGGGGAGGAAGTGTTTAAAATAGCATGAAAGCTGGTCTTTGAATTCTGATATCAGGTTTTTTAAATTCGTACCATTTATTTTTATTTGTGTGTATGTATTATATGTGTATTCATGTGGGTGTCTACATATGTGCACGTGTTTGTGTGTGGGTATGGAGGTCATGCAGTGTCTCCCTCAGTCACTCTCCACCTTGTTTTAATTAATTTCCTTTTTCTTTTTTCTTTTTTATTTTTTAATCTTTTTTAATTTTTTATTATTTTCTTATGTGTATGAGTGTACTGTCTGCATGTAGGTTGGTGCATCCGTCTTGTGCAATGCCGAAGAGGTCAGAAGACGGCGTCAGATTCCCCTGGAATTGGAGTTAAAGATGGTTCTTAGCTGCCATGTGGGTGCTGGGGATCAAACCTGGGTCCTCTGCAAGAGCAGTTGGCGCTCTTAACCGCTAGGCCATCTCTCCAGCCCTAATTTCCTTTTTCATGTATATGTGTGTTCTAGTTTGTCTTCAATTGATGTGACAAAACACTCTGACTGACACCAACTTGGGGAGGAAAGGGTTTATTCTGCTCACATCTCCTGGGTCACAGTTCATCACTCAGGGAACCCAAGGCAGGAACTCAGGGCAGGAACCTGGAGGCAGGAGCTGAAGCACAGGCCATAGAGGAGTGCTGCTTACTGTCTTGCTCCTCTGGCCCATGCCCAGCCTGCCTTCTTATACGGTACACAACAACCTGCCCAGAGGTAGCACCACCCATAGTGGGCTGGGCCCTCCCACATTGCCCAACAATCAAGACAATACTCCACAGATGTGGCCACAGGCCAGTCCAATGGAGCCAATTCCCCAATTGAGGCTCCCTCAACCCAGGTGTGTCAAGTTGACACTAAAGCTATCCAGCACAATGCGTGTGGTGTGTTTACATATTTCCATGCATGTATCTGAATATGCAGGTGTGCATGCAGATGTGGTCTGAAGTTGACATGGAGTCTTCCTCAGTCATTCTCCATCTTATTTAGTATTAGCTTAGCATGTTTAAGGTCCTAGAGTTGAAAGAAAAAGGAGGCAGATTTATTATCAAGGCACATACTTTTAGTTTTTTGGAGATAGCTTTTTCAGGTAGCCAGGCTGCTCTTGAGCACTCTAGGTAGTGAAAACATCTTTGAACTTCTGAAGTCCTGCCCCCTCTTTCCAAGTGTTGGAATTATAGGTGTGCACCACCGAATCTTCTGGTTCATGTGATGCTGGAGATCGAACCCAGGGTTTTATGCCTGCTGGCAAGCTACAGTGCCAGATGATGATGATGATGATGATGATGATGATGATGATGATGATGATTTTGGTCTCTTTGAGACAAGGTCTCCCTTTAGTCTCAGCTGGCCTGGAACTCGCTATGTAGACCAGGCTGGCCTTGGACTCATAGAGATCCACCTGCCTCTGCCTACCAAGTGCTAGGATTAGGGCATGAACCATCAAGTCTAGCAAAGAATACACTTTTAATTTGGTTATCTTTTTAAACATTTTTCGTTATTATTTATTTTATTTTTTATGTGTATGTGTGTACTGTCTGCACGTAAGTAGGTGCACCCGTGTTGTACAATGCTGTGGAGGTCAGAAGAGGGTGTCGGATTCCTCTGGGGCTGGAGAGATGGCTCAGTGGTTAAAAGCACCTACTGCTCTTGCAGAGGACACGGGTTTGATTCCCAGCACTCACATGGCGGCTAAGAAGTGTCTTAACTCCAGTTCCAGGGGGATTTGGTTATCTTTTACCTAAATCAACAAACGCAAAGCAGAGAAGGATGTATGATGCTATTCTATTCTATTTCACTCCTTGCGAAAGAGGGCTTCCTGAACAATGAAACTACCAGATGAATGAGAACTTGCCTTGATTAATTGTGGCATTAGGGATACAATCTGGTCATGGTGTGCTTTCATGTCAATCTGTGTGTTGTCTTCTCTCAAACAGAATTATGTTGATAAAAAATAAAAAATTTTTATTAGCCAACCATATTGGATTGCAGAAGCCAAAAAGCTCAAACCACACTGACTTAAACCCAAGAGAATTTACTGGCGCAGAGATGAGTTTCCTACAGCAAGCATAATTGGAGCCATGTATTCAGAGGCCACAGGGCCCTGTCTCCCGTCTTGGTCTCTCGGTTCAGATTGCTTTCCTTAGGCTGCTGTGTGCTCTGAGGCACTCTCTCCCACGGAGGCAATGGCAGCTACATGCTCTGGCTTTTCCATCTATTCTAGTACAAAATCCACACCCCATTCACAGTCATGCTGACAAAGACACTTCCCTGTCTCTTAACAGAACTCATCTGTATCATGTCATGTGCCCACTCTGAGGCAATTCAGGTTGTTTCTACCTTCTGCTCTAGAAAGACTAGGCTTCTCTCATCCAAACCATGTGGGATGAGAATGGAAATAAGAAAATAATCAAGAATTGTTGGGGTTTGGGCCTGCAGAGATGATTCAACGGGTAAGGAACTTGCCACCTAAGTATGAGAGCTGGGGTTCAGATCCCCAGAACCCATAGAAAAGACTTGGAAGATATGGAGGCCCACTTGAAATTCCAGAGAGAGGAAGAGACAGGGAATCCCGAAACTGGTTGAAACAGCAAGCTCTGGGTTAGCAAGAGACTCTGTCTCCATGTATAAAGAGAAGAGCGACTCAGGAAGATACCTGACAATTTCAAACCTCCACATGCATGCATACACAATCATGAATGTGCACCCAGGTGCACCCCACACAAGCAAACACACATACACAAGCATGCACACCACACACCCACATAATGAAAGAATTATTGGGGCTGCAAAGATGGCTTAGTCATTAAGAGCACTGGCTGCCCTTGCAGAGGACCTGAGTTTGATTCTCAGCACCCATTTGGTGACTAGCAACCTTCTATAACTCTAGTTCCAGGGGGAATCCAACACCCTCTTCTGACCTACATGGATACACTTACAGAGATGCAGACAATACACTCATATATATATTTTTTTTTAAATAATAAATAAAATATTAAAAAATAATTGCTGGGGTTCTATTATCAAGTATAAAAGTTCTTTGGGAAACTGAAGACTATAGATGTCTACCAAAATCACAGTATATAATGAAAATGTAATTTGCTTTGTACAGCATCTGCTTATCATGATGATGCCCTGGGTTCAATACCCAGTATATATATATATATCACTGTGTAGCAAAATTTCATCATTGACCAATCTTGCAAGTTGATGTCAGGGGAGTTGGTCCAGCCCTGTCATTGCAGTAGTCAGAAGATGGAGGAAGGAAGACCAGGAGTTCTGGGTGGGAAGTAGAGAAAGTGAAAGGACAATGTATGATTGAAAATTAGACTGAAAAGGAAATGGAAATACCCAAACACACATGGCTGGAGAGGTCCTAGATCCTGGAGGAAAACCGACATCTGTCACATCCTTAGAAAAACATAATTTCTTGCTGTGTGCTACACATGGGTGCTTATATTTACAGACAAACATACCTCTCACTACTCATCAAAGAAGCTTCTTTTCACAAGAGATGGAGACTATTACAGAGTTCCACAACTGGTCAAATGCAGAGAATAAATGTCTGTGAGATGCCCAGCCTTAAGTGACACATCTATAATACAACCTCCACACCTAAGGCTCAGGGATCATAGTAGAACAGGGGGCGGAGAGGATATTAATACATCTCTCAACTCTCACCAGTGAAGCCTCATTATGCAACAGATAGTGATTAATGTAGAAAGCCAGGCGTGGTGGCACATGCCTTTAATCCTAGCACTTGGGAGGCAGAGGCAGGCAGATCTTTGTGAGTTCAAGGCCAGCCTGGTCTACAGAGTGAGTTCCAGGACAGCTGGGGCTACAGGGAGACCCTGTCTCGAAAAATACCAAAAAAAAAAAAAAAAAAAAAAAAAAAAAGAAAAAAGAAAGAAAGCCACAACTGGACAGAATGTAAAGAATGAGAGACTGAAGAGTGTGTGTCCCTGGATAGGGCTCCTATATTAAACTTCCTCTGCCACCCAGAGCTCAGGGACCATCATGGAAGAGAAGGCAGAATGACTGCAAGAGCCAGGGGTGGTAGATGACCACAAAGAAACAGTTTTCTGAGTGGCTGGGAACGACTCATATGTACTTACAGCAGTGGTGACAGTATGCACAATACCCATGCATGCAAACTCAAACAGGACAAAAACCCAGTGTACAAGTGGGAAAACAGATAAGAAGCTGAGGAACTGATCATGGTGAGTAAGGGAGAGTTGGTCTTCCTTCAGGAAGTGATGCTAGGCAGGCTGACCAAGCCCTAGGAGATGAACTTACGCTAAGGGACATCTGGGGATACAAACTGGACTCTATAGGCCATACCATACATGACAGAATGCATGAAAGACAGTGGAAGGCTATGGGGGGTGCAGTTACAGGAGGGGTCTAAATATGACCAAGATGTATTGTATGAAATGCACAAAAATTCAACAAAAATTTTTTTAAAAAATAAAAATAATCTGGAATGATCTAAATAGTATAATGCTCTGCATTTCCCAGCAGCCAAGGCAAGGAGAGACCCTCCACACATCATGCAACTGTCCTCATCCAACGGAAGGAAACTCACAGCTTCTTGATTAGGTGTCTAGATGTTCTCCTAGCTTTCAACACTGAAACTAATTTGCCTTTAAGGCCTTTAAGTGGAAAATACTGACTGCCATAATAAGGAACTATATATTTGAAAATCAAGCTTTTAAATAAAGATGTTTCAAATTTGCTCAGTGAAAGCCAAGGACATATCAATATACTGTGTCTGGGTAAACCTGATTATTCAAACAGCTAAAGTGGTGTGACAGGGTCCATGTAGGTGCCCAAGAGAAGGTCTCAGAGTAGAAAAGCTATGGTGACCTGCTAGCCTGGCCAATTGCCAACAAAGCCAGATTACCAGTTCCACCCACCCTCTGAGCTTGAGTTTTATAACTGTAAGCACCTAGCAAAATAATGCCTGCTTTTTCTGATTATATGAGTGAATCAAATTATATGTGTAGGTACTTTTCAATCTTTAAAACTATACCTGCTAGATGTAGTGGTGCATGCCTTTAATCCCAGCACTCAGCAGGCAGAGGCAGACAGACAGATCTCTGTGAGATCCAGGCCAGCCTGGTCTACATAGTGAGTTCTAGGCCAGCTGGGGCTACGAGGAGACTCTGTCTCAAAAAAAAAAAGAAAAAAAAAAAGAAAAAAGCTACATCTAAGCCAGGCGTGGTGGCACCCACTGGGCACAGAGAGATAGATCTAGTATTTCCAGTGGGAAATGGTACTCTGGAATCTTCTATGATCAGATCAAATGACATGTGTTTTATAATCAATTACATGAAGCATTCACTGGATGAGCCATTAAATACTAAAAAGCCATTCTGGTTTTGTTGCGGCTTTAAACAAAAGCCTTTCACCCCCACTCTTCTATTTTGTTCTGAAGCTCCCCATGTTTCAAGTGAGGTGACATCAACCAAAGACATAACTGCTTTTATTTGCTAATGGTTTGAAGGCAGTGATCATAATACTGGGCAGAGCCCTATAGAAAACACTGTCGCCAATGTGGTCATTAGTGCCTCTGCTCTTTCCCCCACTGTGTCTTCCAGTCACTACACCCTCCTGAGAACTGGGCAGACATGAAACAAGCATCTCTGCATATAGCAAAAGCACTGACCCTGGACTGAGAATAATGGCAGGTTTTCGAATAGTGCTCACAATCATGAGAGCTGGGTGTGGTGGTACACCTACAACTCGAAGCTGAGATAGGAGGATCTGAGTTTGAGGCTTGCCTGAGCTACATAGTGAGAATCTGTCTCAAAAACATCATTAGACTCAGAGATTCTCTTTGACCCTGACTGAGATGCTTGGGTGTTGCATGACATGGCTGAAATCTTAAAGATGTCTTCTTAGGCTTTAGCATTCTATTATACTTGGTCAGGATTGACTTTTTTAAAAAAAATCTGCTTATCACATTTGTAATACATTTTGAACATTTTCATCCTGATTGTGAATTGACACAATGTTATCAAAAGAAGTCCCATTCTTCTTCCATAAGAGAGAGATGTTGCCAGGCATGGTAGGTCATGCCTTTAATCCCAGCACTTGTTACTGCTTTACATTTGTGGATAGTCTCTCTGCTTCCAACAGAAACTCATTCTTCATCTAGTTCCTCAAAGTAAAGTGATACAGTGATACCCATTAGATAAGATCCTAGTTAATACACCAGAACAGTATCCAGCATGGGTATTAGTTTTGGCTTTGCACTGTAGTTACTCTTACCCCTAGAAACCCAGATTCAGCTGGTCCAAGGTCAAGTCTAGACACTGAGATTTGTTTTGATCTGGTGCTTTTCCAGGTGATTCCAATATATAGTCCAGATGGAGAGCCATTGGCCCATCTGATGTCATCAGAGTCAGAGCATTCCACACTTGAAGAAGGGAACTGTCAATAACCGTAGGTTTTTGTAAAACATCAACTCAATAGATCAATTCCACTCCAAGTGATATGTATAATGTTGAGGAAACTCTGGCACAGAAAATAGATAGTGTGTTATTTGGGTGAGTGGTTGTCAATTGAGGAAAAGGAATTCATGCTGCCCTGGTGGAAAAATATTATATGAATCTATTTTCTCTTTCCATTATTTTCTATTTTACCATGGTTAAAATCCAAGGGATGCAGCTGGGAAAGGTGATTTTATATATATATATATATATAT
>VZQC01002834.1:1852764-1866014 GCA_009823505.1 Rhizomys pruinosus
GAGATTGGCCTGAGTCTCAGAAGAGACTTTGGACTGTGGACTTTTGAATGGCATTGAAACTGGTAAAGACTATGGGGACTTTTAAGGTTGGACTAAATGCATTTTGCATTTTATATGGTCAGGAGCCTATGGGGGCCAGGGAGTGGAATGTGGTAGTTTGAATGAGTGTCCCCCATAGGCTGTAAGTATTCAGACATTTGTCTCCAGTTGGTGGCACTGTTTTTGGAGGTCTTAGAAGGTGTGGCCATGCTAGAGGAAGTACGTTATTGGGGGCAGGCTTAGTGAGTTTAACAAACCTTGTGGTCTTCAGTCGCCCTCTCTCTGCTTCCTGTGCTCATTGCAAGATGTGATTCTCGGTTTGCTGCTGCAGTCTCCAGCCGCCATGCCTCCCACCACAATGGACTCTAATTCCCTGGAACCATCAATTGTAAGCTCAAATAAACTCTTCCTTTTATAAGTTCCTTGGTCATGGTGCTTTATCACAGCAACAGAAAAGTGACTAATACAGTGTGTAAAGTACTTGCTACGCAGATATGAGTACCTGAAATTGGACCCCTAGAACCCATGTAATTCATGAACAGCAGCCGGAACCTGTGACCCTGGCCCTGGTGGGTAGAGATGGGTGGATGCCTGGGGCTTTGCTGGGCCAGCCAGTCTACCAGAAAAGATGAACTTCAGGTACAGTAAGAGTTCTCTTCTTATCAGGAGGTGGTAGTCCATGCCTTTGATCCTCCTGCTTAGGAGGATAGGCAGAGGCAGGCAGATCTCTGAGTTCAAGGCCACATTGGTCTATATAGTAAATTTCAGGCCATTCAGTCCTACATAGTGAGATACTGGCTCAAATCAATCAACCAATCATCAATCAATCAATCAATATCAATCTATAGTCCCTGTTTCAAAATATAAGGTGGAGGGGTGGCAAGATGCGTCAACAGGTAAAAGGTAAGGGTTTGATGCAAAAGTCTGACATTCTAGTTGGAGCCTCAGAATCTAAATAAAAGCAGAAGGAGAGAACCAGTTCCACAAAATGGTCCACTAGTTTCCACATACAGGAACCCATCCCCACACACATACAGACCCACACACCAATGCCACACACACATATACAAATAAAGGTAAAAAAAAAAAAAAAAACAAACATTTCCTGGGGATAGTGAGAAGGCCCAGTGGGTAAAGGCACATTCTGCCAAGCCTAGTCACCTGAAGTTCATCCTTGGAATTTGCATGGTGGATGGAGAAAACTCCACAAAGTTGTCCTCTGACCTCCACATGCATTGTGGCGTCCAGGTACACAAACACACACACACACATAAAATCAATCAATTTTAAAAATATATTTTTATGTTATTTTGGGTATGTGAATATATTGCCTGCATGCACGTAAGTGCACCTGTGTCACGTGATGCCTTGATGCCCTCAGAGGCCAGAAGAATGCACTGAATTCCCCTGGAACTGGAGGTACAGAGAGTTGTTAGTGACCATGTGGGTTCTAAGAAGCCAACCCAGGTCTTCTGCAAGAGCAGCCACTGCTCTTTTCTTTTTTTAAATTTTTTAAAATTAAATTTGTATGAGCCGAGCATGGTGGCACACACCTTTAATTCCAGCACTTGGGAGGCAGAGGCAGGTGGATCTCTGTGAGTTCAAGGCCAGCCTGGTCTACATAGCAAGCTCCAGGCCAGCTTGGACTAAAGGGAGACCCCGTCTCAAAAAAGACGAAAGACCAAAAATAAAAAATTAAATTTGTATGTATTTCACACAGAACATCCAATCATCTTTGTACACCTTTCCCAGTTTCCAGGGGATCTACACCCTCTTCTGGCTCCCTTGACCATTGCATGATACAGGTAAACTTACATACAGGCAGGCAATATACTCATGTACATAAAATAAAAATAAACCTTTATCCAAGTGAGAATGCAACCCAAAGTAATTCTTCTGGGACTAATGTCTTTGCTTTCTTCAGCATAATTCAGCACAAGATTGCATTCTGGTGTGTTTGGGAAAACCTGGTCATTATGTGTCTTTGTTTGCCTTTTAAACTTGCTTTCCCACCCCCTCCATTTCTTTCCATTTTCTTTTTTCTGTCTGAAGTTAAATTGATTCTCCACACCAAAGACAAACTCTAATCCAGAAACTGAAAAAGAAATTGTTTACATGGTTGGAGCTGTATTTATAGGAGACTCATTTGGGTGGTGGGCCCTGTGAGGGAACGCCCAGCATCCTGTGTATACAACAGCCCTTTTTCAGACGCATGAAATGAGAGGTTTTCATCTCTCTGGGGAAACTTGTCAAGTCTGGTCTGCAGATGGCTGACATTTAGGCCCTGTCTTATATTTGCTAGAGACTTCCTAGATGAAATTTTGAGGTTAAATGTATAAATAATATGGAAGGAAGTAAATGTTTGAGGTTAATGTTTGAAGAAAAACCAGGGAGGGAATTTTTTGCTAAAAGTCTTTTGAAAAGCTATTTAATCTCCTTACAGATTGATATAGTAACTCACAAATAAGGGACTTTTATTCATTGTTTTCTGATTTTTACGTGACTGCAAAAATATAACTTGTAATCAGAAGCAGAGAATAGCAAGCTGTTCATGGCACTGTTCTGTTGTATCGTTGCTGTTTATTACTATGCAATATAGCGAAAGAAACTATAATATTTGTAAAATCAAAACATAGAAAAAATGTCTTCTATGATAGTACTTAGGGGTTGGGAAAAATTAAGCAAAGTCAATAACAGTTACACATTAATTGACTACCAGATGATTTCAGAGATTATTATTTTCATGGGATTGACTATGGTATCGTTAATGTTTTGTGGTCTCAAATCTCAGCTTTACCATTATATAAATCATCTTTTAGGGGCTAGAGAGATAGCTCATTGATTAAGAGCAATTGCTGTTCTTGCAGAGGACCTGAGTTCAGTCCTGGTAGCCACATTAGGGGACTCACAACCTAGCTCCAGAGGATCTGACACCTCTGGCCTCAGTGCACACCTGCATTCCTATGCACAGCCCCCCAAACACACATGCACATAATTAAAAATAAAATAAATGTTTAAAAAATAAATCTTCTTGCCGGGCGTGGTGGCGCACACCTTTAATCCTAGCACTTGGGAGGCAGAGGCAGGCGGATCTTTGTGAGTTCAAGGTCAGCCTGGTCTACAGAGTGAGTTCCAGGACAGCTGGGGCTACAGGGTGACCCTATCTCGAAAAGACAAAAAAAAAAAAATCTTCTTCTGGGTATGTGTGTATTGTGAAAGGAACTTAGAAATAAAGCAATAAAGTTTCTCATAGCTACTTTTAAGTTGAAACTTGATTTTATGAAACTACAGTCTG
Source organism: Rhizomys pruinosus (assembly GCA_009823505.1). Classification (NCBI taxonomy): domain Eukaryota; kingdom Metazoa; phylum Chordata; class Mammalia; order Rodentia; family Spalacidae; genus Rhizomys; species Rhizomys pruinosus. Next base: position 1,856,099 of record VZQC01002834.1, read on the forward strand.
TATATAAGTTTGGGTTGTAAACAATAGAAAAACGGTTGGCTAGTTCAGGTAGAAATTAGGATCTGGGGCTGGAGAGGTGGCTCAGTGAGTGAGAGGACTTGCTACACAAACATGAGGACCTGAGTTCAAATCCCCAGATCCCACATAGAAAGCCAAGAGTGGTCATCTATAATCCTATAGCCCATGCTGTCAGGGGTGAGGCAGGATGATCCATGAAGCTTGCTGGCTGCCAGCCTGGCTCTGGGTTCAGGAAGAGACCGTGTCTCAAGGGAAAAGCAGAGCATGATAGCAGGATACCCATCATCCTCTGGCCTCCACATGTACAGCTTGGATGCAGCTGGCATACATGTATGTACATCCACTACATAATACATATATGTTCTCACACACACAAATGAGAACCTATTGCATAGATATTGGGGTTACTTTCTTACACAGTAACCCTCTCACTTATAGTTTCAGTTTCAGTTACCTCAGTCAACTGCTGTCTGAAAAGATGAATTGGAAAATCTTACTGGAAACAAAACAATGTATAGGTTTAAATTATGTGTCTCTTTGTCCAGGATCCTTGCAGCATGTGCTCTTGAGCAATCAGACAGATTGGAAATAGCACAGTGCTTGTGTTCAAGTAACCCCACACTTTCTTAATAATGTTCCTCAAACACAAAAGTTCTGAGGTGCTGGCTATTTGGATATGCCAAAGAGAACCCCTCAGATGCTTCCTGAAACTGAAAAGGAGAAAGTTTTACACCTGGTGAGAGTTCAATGCTGCTTGTGGTTTCAGACACAAACTAGGGGGCTTGGGACATGTCGCCTAAGGGAGGGACACTGTTACTAAAGACTGACACTTGTCACTGTGATGGGCCCTCAACCCTGTCACTTACATGATTTGAATTGCTAATATGGTGCAACTAAAAAACATACCAAAGGTCTAAGAAGTAAATATAGGAAAACGAAGGTCTCTGGAAAATCTCCCTACTTAGAGGACACATTATATAAGGCACAGAGAACAAGCAGAAAGTGGCTGACGCCGACACGCCGGTTATGCAGGAAGGATATGGTTTGACATTTGAAGCCAGCTGAAGCCTCTTACCTGCATCTTGGTTCAAGGTCTTTTGGATCTCAAGTCTATCATCCTACACATATGGAAAAAACCAATATGTTTCAAGCAAAACTGAGGAAAATTATATCAGTTTTTGTGCAGTTAACGATGAGCAGAAATGGAGGGATCACTGTGTGATCGTGACAGTTCAAAAGGTCCTTTCATAACTGTGCACATGTAAGAAAGCACCACCTGGATTCTCCTCAATGCAAACAAAACAGCAACTTGGCTGCTCTCTTACTGGGATCCAAAACAGAGACAATTGTAAAAGATTATGCTATATTTTGACCACCAGGCTTGCTTTATACATTAAAAGCATTTCGTTGCCGGGCGTGGTGGTGCACACCTTTAATCCTAGCACTTGGGAGGCAGAGGCAGGCGGATCTTTGTGAGTTCAAGGCCAGCCTGGTCTACAGAGCAAGTTCCATGTTGATAAGGCTACCTTTTTACTTTTACTAGAAAGGTCATTCATGTGTAACTTTGGCTGTCTTCTTTAAGTTTTGGTAACTCGGCCAGGTGTAGTGGCTGCCAAACAGCTTTAGTCCCAGCACTCCAGAGGTAGAAGCAGGAGGATTGCTATGAGATGGAGGCCAGCCTNGGTCTTAATTCTTTGCCTTTTAAACTTGCTTTCCCACCCCCTCCATTCTTTTCCATTTTCTTTTCTGTTCTGGAAGTTAAATTGATTCTCCACACCAAAGACAAACTCTAATCCAGAAACTGAAAAAGAAATTGTTTACATGGTTGGAGCTGTATTTATAGGAGACTCATTTGGGTGGTGGGCCCTGTGAGGGAACGCCCAGCATCCTGTGTATACAACAGCCCTTTTTCAGACGCATGAAATGAGAGGTTTTCATCTCTCTGGGGAAACTTGTCAAGTCTGGTCTGCAGATGGCTGACATTTAGGCCCTGTCTTATATTTGCTAGAGACTTCCTAGATGAAATTTTGAGGTTAAATGTATAAATAATATGGAAGGAAGTAAATGTTTGAGGTTAATGTTTGAAGAAAAACCAGGGAGGGAATTTTTTGCTAAAAGTCTTTTGAAAAGCTATTTAATCTCCTTACAGATTGATATAGTAACTCACAAATAAGGGACTTTTATTCATTGTTTTCTGATTTTTACGTGACTGCAAAAATATAACTTGTAATCAGAAGCAGAGAATAGCAAGCTGTTCATGGCACTGTTCTGTTGTATCGTTGCTGTTTATTACTATGCAATATAGCGAAAGAAACTATAATATTTGTAAAATCAAAACATAGAAAAAATGTCTTCTATGATAGTACTTAGGGGTTGGGAAAAATTAAGCAAAGTCAATAACAGTTACACATTAATTGACTACCAGATGATTTCAGAGATTATTATTTTCATGGGATTGACTATGGTATCGTTAATGTTTTGTTGGTTCTCAAATCTCGCTTACCTTTTTAATCATCTTTTAGGGGCTAGGAGAGATAGCTCATTGATTAAGAGCAATTGCTGTTCTTGCAAGAGGACCTGAGTTCAGTCCTTGGAACACACATTTAGGGAACTCACAACCTTAGCTCCAGTGGATCTGACACCTCTGGCCTCAGTGCACACCTGCATTCCTATGCACAGCCCCCCAAACACACATGCACATAATTAAAAATAAAATAAAATGTGTAAAAAATAAAATCTTTCTTTGCGGGGCGTGGTTGCCCACACCTTTATCCTAGCACTTGGGAGGCAAGAGGGCAGGCGGATCTTTCGTGAGTTCAAGGTCAGCCTGGTCTTACAGAGTGAGTTCCAGGACAGCTGGGGCTACAGGGTGACCCTATCTCGAAAAGACAAAAAAAAAAAAATCTTCTTTCTGGGTATGTGTGTATTGTGAAAGGAACTTAGAAATAAAGCAATAAAGTTTCTCATAGCTACTTTTAAGTTGAAACTTGATTTTATGAAACTACAGTCTGTATATAAGTTTGGGTTGTAAACAATAGAAAAAACGTTGGCAGTTCAGGTTAATATTAGGATCTGGGGCTGGAGAGGTGATGGGCTCAGTGAGTGAGGGACTTGCTAACAAACATGGACCTGAGTTCAAATTCCCCCAGCACCACAGAAAGCCGAAGAGTGGTTCATCTATTAATCCTATAGCCCATTGCTTCAGGGGTGGAGGTAGGTGGATCCCTGAAGCTTGCTGGCTGCCAGCCTGGCTCTGGGTTCAGGAAGAGACCGTGTCTCAAGGGAAAAGCAGAGCATGATAGCAGGATACCCATCATCCTCTGGCCTCCACATGTACAGCTTGGATGCAGCTGGCATACATGTATGTACATCCACTACATAATACATATATGTTCTCACACACACAAATGAGAACCTATTGCATAGATATTGGGGTTACTTTCTTACACAGTAACCCTCTCACTTATAGTTTCAGTTTCAGTTACCTCAGTCAACTGCTGTCTGAAAAGATGAATTGGAAAATCTTACTGGAAACAAAACAATGTATAGGTTTAAATTATGTGTCTCTTTGTCCAGGATCCTTGCAGCATGTGCTCTTGAGCAATCAGACAGATTGGAAATAGCACAGTGCTTGTGTTCAAGTAACCCCACACTTTCTTAATAATGTTCCTCAAACACAAAAGTTCTGAGGTGCTGGCTATTTGGATATGCCAAAGAGAACCCCTCAGATGCTTCCTGAAACTGAAAAGGAGAAAGTTTTACACCTGGTGAGAGTTCAATGCTGCTTGTGGTTTCAGACACAAACTAGGGGGCTTGGGACATGTCGCCTAAGGGAGGGACACTGTTACTAAAGACTGACACTTGTCACTGTGATGGGCCCTCAACCCTGTCACTTACATGATTTGAATTGCTAATATGGTGCAACTAAAAAACATACCAAAGGTCTAAGAAGTAAATATAGGAAAACGAAGGTCTCTGGAAAATCTCCCTACTTAGAGGACACATTATATAAGGCACAGAGAACAAGCAGAAAGTGGCTGACGCCGACACGCCGGTTATGCAGGAAGGATATGGTTTGACATTTGAAGCCAGCTGAAGCCTCTTACCTGCATCTTGGTTCAAGGTCTTTTGGATCTCAAGTCTATCATCCTACACATATGGAAAAAACCAATATGTTTCAAGCAAAACTGAGGAAAATTATATCAGTTTTTGTGCAGTTAACGATGAGCAGAAATGGAGGGATCACTGTGTGATCGTGACAGTTCAAAAGGTCCTTTCATAACTGTGCACATGTAAGAAAGCACCACCTGGATTCTCCTCAATGCAAACAAAACAGCAACTTGGCTGCTCTCTTACTGGGATCCAAAACAGAGACAATTGTAAAAGATTATGCTATATTTTGACCACCAGGCTTGCTTTATACATTAAAAGCATTTCGTTGCCGGGCGTGGTGGTGACACCTATTAATCCTAGCACTTGGGAGCAGAGGCAGGCGGTCTTTGTGAGTTCAAGGCCAGCCTGGTCTACGATCAAATTCCAGGACAGCTGGGGCTTACAGGGAGACCCTGTCTCAAAAAGGACCAAAAAAAAAAAAAAAAAAAAAAAAAAAAAAAAAAACCATTTTGTTGAGATTAGTCTGAAGTCAGAGAAAATCAGCACAATTTATCGCTATTTAGATGCATCAGCAGGACTAGTGGGAGAGTTAAGGAAAGCGTTCTGTCTCGTGTGATCCTATGTGTGGATGCTAATGGGCAGTTGGTAAGTACACGGATTGCACAGCAATCCTTAACTCCAGTTCTAGGGGATCTAATGCCCTCTTGTAACCTCCACAGGCATTGCACACATGTGGTGCATTCATATACATGCAGGCAGAATACTCATAAGCACAAAATAAAAATAAATAAATAAATTTAATTTAAAAAATGAAATAAGGTAATTTAAATAGGGCCTGCCATGGTGTGAAACACATAGTAAGCAACATGTTTCTTATCTATTATTACATATTTTTGTGTATGTGGTTCTGGTATTAAATTCTAGACCTCGTGCATGCTAGGCAAATGCTGAATTACTGAGGGATGCCTCCAACCTGTAAAAAATTTCTTTCTCTCTCTCTCCTTCTCTCTGTATATGTGTGGATGTGTGCATGGTGTGTGTGTGTGAGTGTGTGTGTGTGTGTGCAGGTACATGTGCATATGTGTGTGCATATTATTAGAGATCAGAGGTTGACATTAAGTGTCTTGTCTATCTCCCGCTATCTTATTTTTCAGAACAGGGTCTCTCACTGAATCTGTAGCTCACTAATTCAGCAAGACCAGCTGACCAGTGAGCCCTTGGGATTGATCCCTCCATGCTGGGATAACTGATGCCTGCTGCCAGTCCAGCTTTTACATCAGTGCTGGGAATCCAAACCGAAGACCTCATGTTTGCACAGAGTGCTCGTCACCAACTGAGCCATATCCAGAATACTGTTTCATACGTTAAATTCTCAGCCCAGATGTGTTAGTACACACTATAAAAATCCCTCTACTTGGGAAGCTGAGGCAGAAAGACCAAAAGTTTAAGGCTAGCCTGCACTGCATATGTGACTTTGAGACGAGTCTGGACTTTACCTCAAGTTAAAAAAAAGGGGGGGGGTGCTAAGGGGGCTGGGGAGGTGGCTCAGTCAGTACATGTATGCAGGAGGACCTGAGTTCACATCCCCACACAGATGTGAAAGCCGGTCCTTGCAGCACATACCTGTAATCCCAGCATTTCAGAGCAGAGACTGGAGGATCTCCAGAGCTCACTGGCCAGTCAGCCTTGCCAATCAATGAGCTCGATGCTCACTCAAAATAATAATAACAACAACAACAACAACAACAATAATAATAATAATAATAATGTGGGCAGCAACTGAGGAGGACATCTAACATTGACTTATGGTCTCCACATGGACATATACACACACACACACACAGACACACACACGGGCTGGAGATATACCTCAGTGGTGGAGCGCTTACCTCTAACATGCAGTTCCCACCACAACAACAGCATTTTCTTTTTTTCTTTTTGTTTTTTTTTTTTTTTTTTTTTTTTTAGTTCCAGAAATGGTTTTATTTTCTTTCTTATCTGCTTCCTTGACCATTCATTATCCAGAAGGTGTTGTTTAGTCCTCCATGTTGTTCTGTAGGTCAGGAGGGCTTGTCCTGTGTTGATGTTGAACTTATTGACTGGGGTCTGACAGGATGCGATGAAATTATTTCATCTTTTTTGGTATTGTGAGAGTTTCTTCTGTGTCCACAGTATGTGGTCGATTTTGGAGAAGTTTCGTGGGGTGTTGAGTAAAAGTGATGTCTCTTTGATTAGGATGGAATGTTCGGTAGAGGTCATGAGTCCAGTTTGGTGTAGTCATATCGTTTCAGGATCTTCAGATGTCTCTCTGTTTATGTTTTTCCTGGTTTGACCTATCCAAGGACTCAGTGGGGGTAATTGAAATACTCCACCTACTATAGTGGTGCTGGGATACTGTGCACTTGTGGTCCTAGGAATTGTGCTTTATAAAGTTTGTGGTGCACCAGAAATTGGGGCAGTAATGTAATTCATATTGTGAAATCTTCTTGTGGATTGTTCCTTTTTGAAAATGTAATTAGCTCTTCTCTTGTCTCTCTCTTGATTTCTTTTACTTTGAGAGTCTATTTTTATCCGATGATAAATAGATGCACACACCTGCTTGCTTGCTTTTTTGGTAACCTATTGCTTGGAATATTTTTTTTCCAGCCCTTCACCTTAAGTTGGGTGCCTGTCCTTGAAGGTTAAATGTGTTGTCTGCAGACACATATCGATGGATTCTGATTTCCAATGCAGTCCTCCCCATCTAATTTTTTGATTGGGAATTAGCCATTAATATTAGCGTTATGAACTGATAGGTGTTGTGTGTTGGCTTCCGTTTGCCTTATATATCCTCCAGCTCGGTTTTGATTTAGGTGTCTCTACTTCTGCAGTATTGATCTTTTATTTTTCTCCTCCTTCTAGTTGCCTGGGGGATGGTTGCTCTCTTTCCTTCGGTCTTTGGAATTGCTTTCAAGTATTCTCTTAAGGGTATGTTTTTCCGGACAGGTATCTTTTCAAGTTGTTTAGTCATGGAATATTTTTCCCTCTCTCCTTCCACTATATTGGACATTTTTGGCTGGGTATAGTAACCTGGCTGGCATCCATTGTCCACAACACTGGGAATCGCGTTCCTGCGCCAGGTTCTTCTTGCCCTTCATCTTTTGCTGTTGAAGGAGTCCGTTGTTATTCCTGATTAGTGTTCCCCTTATGGTCACTGTTGTTTTTCTCTTGTCGCTTTTAAGAATTTTGGTCTTTGTTTTGGGTGTCTAGATTTTAACTAGATGATGTGGTGGATGAGAATTTCTTTTTCTGTCTTGTCTGTTTGGAGTTCTATGTGCTTCTTTATTGGTATTAATTTGTCCGTTTTTTAGTTTGGAGAAATTTCATCGTTATTCTGTTAAAGATCTGGTCAATACCTTTCTCTGGGATTTCTTCTCCTTCCTCTATTCCTAGATGGCGGAGGTTTGATCTTTTTCATAGTGTTCCACAGAACTCCTGGTTGTTCCAGTTTTTGTGTAGTTTTTGAAATGTTTCATAATCTTTCCTTGAGTTTTTTTTAGTTGTTCTGTGTTGTCCTCCAGGTCGATATTCTTTGTTCTGCTTCCTCCATCTGCGTCTGAGGCTTTTTTCATTCCTGTCCTCTTGAATGGATGAGTGTTTTGATTTCCTTTCTTTTCTCATTTCCTCTTCTGATTTCTTTAGTGTTTCTATTTCTTTTTTGGAGCTTTCTTCGATCCTCTTTTTGTACCTCTTTGTTTGCTGGTTTGGTTTCTTTTTCTTTTTTCAGCATGGGACCTTTTCAGTGTTTTCGACTCTCCTCACCGGAGTTTTCCATTCTTATCTCTTCTCTCGCTCCTCATTTCTCTTTTAGTTTTCTTTAATTTGGGTTCGTTTGATTTTGTAGTTTCTTTAAGTATGTTTCCCAGTGTGTTTCGATTGTCTGTGTCCCCTGGGGCATCCCCGGGGGATCCCACTGCAGAGTCATCCATATGGTTAGTTAAAGCTTGGCGTGGGATTATCCTCACCTTCCAGTGTATTTTTCTTCGTCGTAATCCTGGCATGTGGGTTTCTCCTTGCCTTATTCCAATGGAGTCCTGAATCCTCTTCATGGTGTTGGAAGGCCTTAGCTTTGCTTGCCGCTTTTCAACCTTCTTTCGTAATCCATGATCACGTGGGAGGGGGGGCGCCTCTCTTCAGCCCGGCCCCGGCAACCTGCCGCTGGGCTCAAGAGATCTCAATCTCAAGAGTACCACAAAGCGTGCCTTTAATATACCGGCTGTGAGAGATAACTCCGCCCCCCAGCCCACTCATATCTAATCAAGCAGACCCACCCTTTATCCGACAGCTGGGGGGATACCCAACCTCACAGCCACAAAGGACAACCAAACCAAAGACAGCAAGAGACCAAATGATCAGCAATCACGCTCCCAGCAAGGCAACCCCAGTTCCTATCCTTCTTCCCCTCTTCCTGCCGCTGGGTCTCAAGAGATCTCAAATCTCCTCAAGAGTCACACAAGCGTGGCCTTTAATACCGGCTGGGAGTATAACTCCGCCCCCACAGCACACTTATCTAATCCAGCCAAAGACCGACACGCTTTAAATCCCAGCTGGGGGGATAATCTCCAACCTCAAAGCCACAAAACCAATCAAACCAAAGACAGCAAGAACCGAACGATTTCAGCATCAGCTCGCCAAGGCGACCCAGTTCCTCACCTTTTCCCCCCTTCCTCGTCCTGCCGCTGGGCTCAAGAGTCTCAAAAAATCACTCCCCAAAAATAGTTCTTAGGGCTTAGAGAGATGGCTAAGTGGTTAAGAGCACTGGCGGTCTTACAGAGGACTTGGGTTGAGTTCCCAAGCCCTACATGGTGGCTATGAACTCAGTTTCTGATACCCAATAGTCCCCTGGAGCTTCTGAGCCACTTCAGCCCTGCAAATTCATGACAGTACACATACGATAGTACGACAAACACTCATGCAAATAAACAAAAATAAATAAATAAGTTTTTGTTTTAACTGAGCTTGTGAGTATTTCAACCCCTCATTTGTCCAATTCAGTTCAGGCATATAGGACCCCTTCCCTCGTCCCCCCCACTCCCCCACCCCACCTACCCTCCCAGATCATGCAGTCGGCCGTAAACTTTTTCTGCAATTCTTCTGTTTTTTTTGTTTGGTTTGTTGTTCCAGTTTTTAAACATAAGTGAATAATCCTGTGAGTTCAAGCATCCTTCGACGGCTAAAAACCACAACTAATTGCGAGCAGATGTGTGCCCAAACCCACACAGCTCATGGGGTCCCACCATCCAATCAGGGGGGTCTGTATGTCCAATAAGTTGATAATTGTTCCGGTCTTTTTTTTTTTTTTAGTTTCACCATTCCCCCATCGCAGCCCTTACATCTACCGCACCCCTTCTTCCGCAGATTGTTCCCCAGGCTGTGGAAAAGGGGCAATTTTTTTAAAAAACGCTAACTTTTGCTTTTTTAATTAATAATTTATTATTTATTTACCAAATCTAGACCCTTGCCCTGCCCCCCACATGCCCCCACCCACCCCCAGGCCTCATGCTTCTGCCAAACATGCTTTCATCTCTTCTCAGTCTTTCTCAATATTCTCCATTGGAGTTGACTGTTTGAGCAGAATTTCACATTCAGTCAGTTCTTTGATGCAGTCCTTTCTGTTGGTTGTTGTTTCCAATATGCATCATCCCAACTGCTTTGGACAAAAGCTCAAGGGGCCATGCACAGAAATACTTACAACTAGGGTAACTGGCACTAGCATCCACAGAATGGAGGGATACCCCCTCCTCGC
>VZQC01002834.1:1870230-1925230 GCA_009823505.1 Rhizomys pruinosus
GTTTGTTTTTCTGGGACTGTGTTACTTCACTCAGCATAATGTCCTCTAGCTCCAGCCATTTTTCTGCAAAGCTCATGATGTCATCTTTCTTTACTGCTGCATAGAACTCCATTGTGTAGATGTACCACATTTTCTCTATCCGCTCATCAGTTGAGGGGCATTTGGGTTGGTTCCAGCTCCTTGCTATTGTGAAGAGAGCTGCAATAAACATGGCCGTGCATGTATCTCTGCGGTGGGGTGAACTTTTCTTATTTTGATTTTTTCTTTTTGTTCTGTGACATGGTCTCAAGTAGCATATGATAGCCTTGAACTCCTGACTCTTCTGCCTTCATCTCTAAAGTGATGGGATTACAGGCTGGCCCTACCATGTCTGGTTTTATGTGATTCTGTGGATAGAATCCACAGACATCTTATGCAAGCAGCCTACCATCTAAGCTCTGTCCCCAGACCTTCTTTTATGGTTTGAGGCAGGACATCACTATATAGCTCAGGCTGATTCTGAAATCTTCATCTTCCTGCCTCAGTGTCCCAAATTTTAGAACTATAGATGTGTTCCACCATGCTTGATAAGACCCTATTTTCAAGTAAAATTGCATGCTTAGGTTCTGGGTGGATAAGAATGGAGGGATAGATATTAACATAGTCTCAGGAGACTTTTCAAATGTCTCCAATTCTTTCTTCTTCCAATTTCTTTGTTTAACATGCCCTCTGGGAACATTTGAAGAATAACTACATTGTGTTAGACTCCGTGCCAAGTCCTAGGATTCAAAGGTGTTGTCTTTAAGGAGAAACAAGATTTGGAAAAAGATGCACCTTAAATAGGTCCCCTAGCAAAACAAGAAAAAGTAGAAAAAGTATATTCATTACCCCTAGGTAGTCTGTGAAGCCTTCCCAAAGTAGGTAAAACCTAGAGTTCTCCCAGATCTTGACTTACATACTGAAACACACAAGAGCAAGGTGCTGCTCTTGGGAAGGAAGAGAGAAGGAAGCAGACCTGGACAGGTAGGCTGTCCTTACCCTCTATAGAAAGTAAACTGGGGGGACTGGAGAGATAGCCTAGCGGTTAAGAGCACCGGTGCTCTTGCAGAGGACCCGGGTTCGATCCCCAGCACCCACATGGCGGCTAAGAACCGTCTGTAACTCCAATTCCAGGAGAACTCCAGTTCCAGGGGAATCCGAGACCCTCTTCTGACCTCTGCGGCATTGCACGACACGGGCGCACAGACCTGCATGCAGACAGTACATTCATACACATACAAAGATAAATAATAATAAAAAAAATTAAAAAAAAAAAAAGAAAGTAAACTGGGATGCCCAAACCCTGGCTTCCAGTAATAGTGTACCTCACATTCCAGTTCAATGGATAATGGACTAAAACCTGGTTTTAGCATGAAATTTAAAAAATTTGCATTCAGTCTTCTGTTTATGAAAATTTCATTTTTGGACATTAATTTGGGGTTGACCTAATGGCACATGTTTACAGGATATTCCCCTTTATGTACACATGATCAAATCAGACTACCACTTAACTTTATTCAAGCACATGTGTTTTAAATGTGGAAAATACATTGCATAATATATGCATTTCTCACTATTGAATCACCAAAGGTCACACTAATCTATAAGTTATTTATTTAACTGATTACAGATAGTTATGATACCTGGGGGGTACTTGGGCTTTGGTCAAGGTTACATTTTTAAAGGGTTTTTTTCAAATTCAATCCAATTTCATAAATGTTATCATTTTAAAGACACCCCCCTGTAGCTAAGTGGCAACAAACCTAGATATTACCTTGTTGCTGCACCTCCTTTGTGAGAATAACTTCAGAGGTGCAAGAACACTTATTTTCAGCACTTGGAATGTGTCAAATGTGTTATGTCAGACTTTGCGAAGCTCACTTCCACTTCCCAGCTGCATCCCACCTAGGTTCTTGGTGAATTAGGTGCTATGTTTTCTGTGATAGAGGCTTTGTCCTCGGGCTGTCCCTCCCCCCACTGAAAAATCATACAAGCAAAGTACATTCAAAGATGATTCTAGCATATCTCTACAACTGTTCCTACAGCAAAGTGCAGTGTGAAGCTGCTTTGCGCAGAACAAGAGTCTGAAGCTGTACTGAGGCAGACTTTGATTTCAGCAGGCTCTTCTCAGAGCCACGAAAGAGTAATCTTTCAGTCAAATCAAGGGGGTGTGACCTTGAATTAAACTGTGAATTGAGTACATTTTTCCATTGCTCTATTTATTCATTCCCTTTTCTAGTCAATGTCTGAATGCAGCTCAGCGACCAGAAATTTTTGTAGAAATTCATTAAACATTGATATATTTAAATTTGAAGTTAATATTTAATAGCTTTAAGAATTAAGACATGGGGGCTGCAGATGGAGGCACATTACTTTAATCCCAGCACTTGGGCGTAGAGGCAGGAAGATCAGGAGCTCAGAGTCGTAGCCATTCTGGGCTATGTAAGACCTTGTCTCAAGTTAAAAATAAGAAATGGAGAGAGACAGGAGAGTGCACATCTGTAACCCCTGCATGCAAGAAGCAGAGGTAGAAGGATCAGGGGTTCAAGGTCAGCCTGTGAGACATGAGACTCTGTCTCAATTTTTTGTTTTATTTTAAAAAGAAAAGAATGGGGCTGAGGATATAAGCTCAGGTGGTATATTGTTTGTCTAGCATGCAGGAAACTTTGGGTTAAATCGCCAGTATCATGTAAACGAAGCATGGTAGTACAAACCTATAATCCCAGAACTCCAGAATTAGAGGGGGCAAGAATTCAGAGTCCTCTTCAGTTATATAGTAAGTGGAAAGCCAGCCTGGTATACAAGAGACCCTACCTTCAAAATAAAAACAAAGTCAAAGTAAAAAAAAAGGACAAGGAGGAAGAGGAGGAGGTAGGGGAGGAGGGAGAGGAGGGGGAGGAGGGGAGGAATTGATATTAAGAAAAGACTAGACCTGGTGGCACAGGCCTATAATGCCAGCACTTAGGAAGGAAAGCAAAAGCAGATGATAAGAGTTCAAAGCTAATCTCACCTAATGATACTGTAAGTTTCTGTCCAAAGGTACATATGATAAAAGATGAGGACTTACCCAAAACATGCATAAATATCATTTGCAAATCAGACTCCATCCTCTAGAGGCCAAGTCTGTTACCTCACTCTGCTTTAGACTTAGGCTGGCCCCTCTAGGTGGACTGGGCTGGCAATTTTCTCCTGCTGTCGGCCAGCTTGGCATCTGGATGGCATGTTTCTGTTCTGTCTCTCTGCAGACAGACCTGCTGATCCTTTTTATTTTAAGGATTTGTCTATCATTTACTACAGTTCTGGAGGGGGGGGTGCCAGAAGGATTCCAAAAATAACAGGGAGGTAACAAAGCTTGCCTCTTAACTGATCTTCCTTCACACCCTTGGTAAGAGAGTCCTAGAAAATCTTCCTTGGATGGCTGTTGCCTTCTTTTTCTTCTTTCAAGGCTCCTCTTTCCTGATTAGGTTATAGGTTCAATTCTTTCTTCTCTCTAGGAAAAACTCCAGATATTTTGACAACAGTTCCTACAGTAGCTTTTGATTTTTTAAATTTTATTTTTCCTCTTTTGTTTTATTTTCGAGACAGGAGCTCACTATGTAGACCAGGCTGGCCTCACACTCACAGAGATTTGGTTGTCTCTCTCTACCTCCTGAGTGCTAGGATTAAAGGCATACACCAGCATACCTGGCATCCCCCAGAGTAATTTCATCTCAACCAGGTAACAAATCTATACTATTTAATGTCTCTAATCCCACCCAAACTTGAGTATTTTCTCACTTGATGGCTACACAAAAATCTCTAATCTTTTGCCCAAAAGCTAGTTATGATTCACAAACTTCTTACCTAATAAAGTACCATGTGAAGCCTTTGAAATGGAAGTATCTTTCAGGAAAGAATTGATCAATACAAAAACAAAAAACCATGCAAAAACACTGCCACCTACTAAAAATGAAACCCTACACTCTGGGATACAAAGATGATTGGAAGGAAAACAAAACTACTCTTTGGGGTTCATAACCCGGTTCTCATCGTGCCTCAGCCTTTATGATCTGCCTTCTCTCACTTGCTTTCCTTGTCTTGCAATCTGAAATTTCCTCCAACTCTATGGGATCATTTTAAGCTGTAAAACGAGGTAATTTAGATTCTTTCTCCTCTTTAAAAACTCTGGTTGTTTTGAAAGCACTCTAAAGCTCATGCATTTTCCCCTGGTCACTATGTACATTCTCTTTCCCTACAATTCTCCCACTTTGAGTTACCAGATTAAAGGATAAAAAAGCAGGGCCCAGCTAAATTTGAATTTCAGAGAAGCGATAGTTAATTTTTAGTATGAGTGTGTTCCAATTGTTGTATGAGCTTTACTCACATGTGGAAAAAATATTTGGTGTGTATTTGACATCTTGTTTTAACCAAATGTTTTGTACTTTATCTGGACCACTCACCCCCAGCCAAGTCTTTCTCTGTAAACTATGTAGGGCTCAAGTGTAGCAGTCTGCCCAGCTTTAAAAAGCAGGTTCTTTATTCTAAAATCCAGGCCATGGAGGGAAATGTGAAGGCTCTGTGGGAAGCCACTCCTTGTGGGCCAGTGTGATTTATTCCTTTTTGACACTGACCCTTCTAGCTGAATAGGACAAGTCACCCACTGCTTCACTCCCATAAAACGTGCCACATTTGGAGACTGACATTTTTCTCTTTCTTACTGATTAGAAATTTTGATATCGTCTGTTAGTAAACAAGTCCTACAGGTCTACTAGACCTGCTTATCGCTTATCTTAGTTCTATGACGAAACTCAACGGGGGGAATGTTGGAAAAGCTGACTCCAACTTCTGGGGATTTATAGCAACAAGGCACCAAAACTAGTCAACAAATCACTGGACCCTTGGTTTCTGCCTTCACCTCTATAAAGGAATGGGGGAGACCAAAGGAAGAACCTTGGCTGATGAGCACATCCAGCTGCTGTCCCACCTACCTACAATCTATGACAGTTTAGAAGGAAAAAGGGAAGCCTGGACAAACATGTCAGAGAGGCTCTTCTCTGAGAGCTGGCTATTCTGAACTCAGCAGATACCAACTATCTGGGGGAGAGGTGAATACCAGATGTGCAATTTTGTCAGTGTTAACACTTCACAAGGACACCTTTGTACCAACTATCATTTTATTCTGAATATATCTCTAGCCTAAATATACTCTCACTAATATCTAATTGGTCATTACTGTTGCTTTCAAATGTGTTTTCCAATTAGCAAAACACCTAAGATTACACTCAAAGAAGGCTGAGACACCTTTCATTCTTGCTCAAACTTTAATATGGGGGCTGGAGAGATGACTCAGACTTTAAGAATACTGGCTGTTCTTGCAGAAGACCCAGGTTTGAATCCTAGCACCCACACGGAGGCTATCAACCACCTGTAACTCCAGTTCTGGGGTATCCAACAACTTCCTCTTCTGTCCTGCCAGGACACTTCATGACACAGGTGCATGCAGGCAATATACTTATACACATAAAATAAATAAAACTTTAATAAAATTTCCTCCAACTGTAGCAAGCTTGTTTTCTATAGGGAAGATACCCCAGAAAGCTTAGATACTTTCAAATAAGTGTGGCTATCTCTGAGATAGGTAAAAGATACTAGAAATTTGATGAGAAACTTTGTTCTGCGTCCAAAAAAAGATCACTTACAATAGGGCATGGTGGTATGCCTATAATCCTAACACTTGGAGGGCTGGAGCCTGGCTTGTGCTTTATGAGACCCTGTCTCAAGATGAAACATAATAAATCATTTACAGACCTGACATATGGGTGCACAGGTAAATGGGGAATAGATCAGATGTACATATCCAAAGTGCAGAACTATGGACTGGAACCCTGCTTGCTCCCACATGTAGGCTGCCTCCTTCTAAGGGACACCATGGTTTTGAGCTCTGCATGTAATTCCTTTGACCTCAAGCAACCACAGAGAACTTGCAAGCTGCTGCTGAACTTGTTCTACCCCAGGGTAAATCAGAGAACATGTGCCATTAGGGTAGTCCAAGAAAGAGAACTCAGGCCTCAGTCTGGTGGTCTCAAGGGCAATGCAGGCCCGGGTGACAAATACCCTGTTCTCGATGTCACATTTGCTTCTCTGGACATGTCACAGCACTTTAAATTATTTCTGATTTAGGCCTGACCAGGGGCGGGTCAGTCTTGTTCTGATTATATCTGCTAGTGCCCATGATCACATTGCTTTGCTAATTAAATTTTTAGCTAATTTCAGTCTCCTTTTAATAGTTCACTCTTAGCGGTGGGAGGACGCAGCACCACAGAGAAGGGTCTTCCAGAGAAGGGGTTCCAGAAGCTTCCTTCCTGTACTTCAAATAACATCTTCTTGCCAGGCCTGGGGGAGAACTCAAAAAAACCTAGGTTAAAAATACTTAAGCAGATAATTTAGGAAGACCACAAGCCAAATTACTCCTCTGAGGAGAAAACCAAATAGCTGTACAGCGTCTGGAAATTGCCAGAAAACACAGCCAGAGAGGCTCACTGGCCAAGGCTGGGGCTCTAGGAGCTGAGGTTGCTCTGCTGGTCTTCCACTTCTTCTGCCCTCTCTTGCCTGCTCTCATCCAGGCATGGCCTCTTGACCCTCGTCCGCCATTTTCTCTTAGCATGTGTATGCTTGCAGCTGTTTTCAATTGGGTTGTCTCTACGTTGCTTCTCATATCAGGGTATGATACTAGCTCCTTATTCTTTCTAAGGGCCCAACTCTGAAGAGAAAGTATAACTCTATCATCTGTTCTTGCTATTCATCTACATACTGTCAACAGAGGGTGCGCACCTCGGCAGCTGCCTACTTCTCTAATGAGAAACTCAAGTCACCAACCAACCTGGGGTCGCTTGCCTACATACACAAAGCTGGGTGAACCAAAGGGGTGAACCTCACTGAAAGATTATTGGAGTTTCACAGAAATTCAGGGTAAGGTGCATAGCCAAGTTACAAAGTCTAGAATGCAGGAGAATCCTTTGGTACAACGCAAGCCAGGAGCTTAGAGCCAGTGATGTTCTTTTGCCTTTTCTCCCTGTTTCTGCTCTGAATATTCTTTTTAAAAAATATTTATTGGGGGGCTGGAGAGATGCTCAGCAGTTAAGAGCACCGACTGCTCTTGCAGAGGACCCGGGTTCTATCCCCAGCACCCACATGGCGGCTGAGAACTGTCTTTAACTCCAGTTCCAGGGGAATCTGACGCCCTCTTCTGACATCCGCGGCATTGCACAATACGGGTACACAAACCTACACTCACACACATAAAAAATAAATAAATAAAATTTAAAAAATATTTATTGGGGCTGGAGAGATGGCTCAGCGGTTAAGAGAAACTACTGCTCTTGTAGAGGACCTGGGTTCGATTCCCAGCACCCACATGACGGCTAAGAACTATCTTTAACTCCAGTTCCAGGGGAATCTGACACCCTCTTCTGACCTCCGAGGCATTGCATGACATGGGTGCACCAACCTACATGTAGACAGTACACTCATACACATAAAAAATAAAATAAAATAATAAAAATATTTATTATTTACTGCTGTTTTATGTGTACAAGTGCTTTGAATGTATGTAAGTGGACCATGTGCATGCAATGCCCAAAAGAGGGTGTCAGATCCTCTGGAACTGGAGTTACCAATGGTTGTTAGCTACCTTGTGGGTGCTGTGGATCTAACCTGGGTCCTCTGAAGGAGCAGGCAGTGCTCTTAACCACTGAGCCATCTCTCCAGACCCCTGAATATTCTTTAGACAGCAAAAACAAAACAAAACACACAAAAACAATGACCTACCAGTGGGTGCAAGATTTTATCTGTAGACAATGCAAGTTCAGAATGAGGCCACCTGGACATCTGAGGCTTCTGGATTCAAAAAGCCAAGAGAGGGGTGCCACCGCCACGCCTTGCTGCCCATCATCCCACTCCCGCCAAAAAGGAAGAGGGAAGTGCTCTGTGAACAGCACGAAAGTCTACGGCATGAACCTTCCTCACTTATCTCTGAGACAGAAACCTGCAGGATAGGTGATCAGGCTTGCTTTGAGCTTGTCCTTATGCTGTGTGCTCTACCACTGGCTGCCCTCGCTGGGTAAACACACAAGGGTGGACACAGATCAACATCATCCTAGATGGCAACTCAACAGTTTTTTTTTTTTTTGTTGTTGTTGTTGTTGTTGTTGTTGTTGTTCTTCTTCTTCTTCTTCTTCTTCTTCTTCTTCTTCTTCTTCTTCTTCTTCTTCTTTGTTTTCTTAGGTCTTTTTGAGACAGGGTCTCTCATGAACCCATAGCTTGTTGGTTTGCTTGGGTAGGCTAGCCAATGAGCTCCAGGATTCAACTCCCTATGTTCCCACCTTGTCCCTGGAATTACACACACTGCAGTGCACCCACCTCTTAGGTGAGTCCTGGAGAGCTGAACTTGGGTTCCCAATCTGGCATGGCAAGCACTGTATCAGTTAAACTATCTTCCCTAGTCTGAAAATGGGTTTTCTTTTTCATTTGCTTTGTGATTCAATGAAGAGTATTATGAAGCAATGAAAAACTTAGAAGTCAGTTGCTCCAAGATTTTACTTTATTTGTTTATTTATTTATTTTGAAGCAGGGTCATATTATATAGCCCAGTCTAGCCTGGAACTCACTATGTAGCCCAGGTTGACCTCAAATTTGTGATCTTCCAGACTCAGCCCCTGGAATGCTAAGATTATAGGTATATACCATGTGCCTGACAAAGTTTTACTTTTAAATACTGTTTTCAAACCCATGTGGTATTGCAGGCCTTTAGTCCCAGAACTCAAGAGGCAGAGGAGGTCAGAGTTCTATGAGCTGAAAGCCAGCATGGTCTACATAGTGAGTTCCAGGCCAGCCAAGGCTACACAGTGATACTTATCATACAAAAAAACAAAAACAAGCAAACAACCCCCCCCCAAAAAAACTACTTTTTTCAATTAACACAGAGATTTAGTAAATCTAAGGACTTTTGTAAAGAGTGTCTGTGGAAAAGTTGACAGTGAGATACTCTGAGTGTAGCTTTTATCATGACTACTTCATGACTAGGGACCCATAACTAATGATGTAGCTATATCAATTCCTCTTGATATCCGGGAAGATGCTGGGACTACGCCCCTTCTAATGTTTTCTATTCCAGAAAGCTTGTTTGGAGGTTCTAATGGGGGAGCACAGCTGCTAGCATACCATTGACCAAGGATGGATCCTCCTCTTTGAACATGCAGCTTCGGGAAGGACACATATGAAGCAGTGAAGGAGAAAGGTGACACCCTCCCACCCAGCCAGATTGGCCAAATCGACCCTGGTAACCAACGGGGTGACAGATGTCTCAGCCTGATTGCCTTCACATCCAAGTTTTCTAGTCTTAATTAAAAGTCTCCTGAGTCTGATTTCTTTTTTAAGAGGCAAGCGAGGCTGCTGGAGGATGTAGCTCAGCTTGTAGAGTGCATTCCTTGTATGCATGAGCACTGTGTTGAGTCTGAGCACCACTGGTGGTAGTGGCAAAAGCCAGTAACCCCAGCATGAAGGAAGCAGAAGCAGGAGAGTCAGAAGCTCTCGGTCTTCCTTGGCTACACAGCAAGCTAGAAGCTAGCCTGGCTAGATGAGACCTTCTCTCTCCCCTTCCAAGAAACTGGACTCATGTGTAGTTACTATCATAGTGATGGTTCATGATTTATGAAATCATTCTCCTTTTCATAGTAACAGGAATTCCATCTCAGGTTGTCACCAGGTGGTTTTCATTGGGGAATCATAATTTTAAAATTCTGGATATATCTTGGACACACATGTGGAAAAATGTATGTTGATTTTTTTTTTTTTTTGTAGTGGTGGGTATGGAACCCCAGGCCTCACGCCTCTTACACACTGTACCACTGAGCTATACCACTGGCCTGTACAATGCTTCATCTCATCTGGAACAAGTGGATGGGTTTCATTTGATGTTTGTCAAATGTGTTTGTCTTTTCCTTTGTGGATTTTTGTCTCCTAAATGAAGTTTTTTCTACCTATCCCCACTCTTCTAGACTAAATATCTGTCATTCCTGTTGTCTCCTAACTCCTAATGTACTGGTTTTGGAGTGCGGCACCTTGGAGAAGGAATTTGGTCAGGAGAGCGGGGTCTCCTAATGGGATCTGAACTTTTATCAAGGAGAATCCTAGGACTCCTTTGCTCCTTGCAGCAGTCATTCTGCAGCAAGAGGGTGGTCCTCCAAACAGGAAGTGGGCTTCTGCCAGACACCAAATCTGCTGATGCTTTGATTGGGAACTTCCCAGCTTCCCAGAGTATGTAAAAGGCATATGTTTTTCTCTGGGTTGTACTCTAGAAGCACAAACGGACTGACACAGCCACCCTTGTGGATTACACATTGCTTCAATTTTCTCCTATTGGTTTTTATTTTAGCAGCATAAGCCAAATGTGATTTATTTTATATACAAGGAAGCCATTTAATTTTCATCTGCAGAGCCAGTACACAGGATGACACAAAACAAATAACCACCCACATCTCCTTAAAATTCCCCTTCTTAGGAGTATTCAACTGATAAGTAACCTTATACCCTTTCTCTGTGTATGCGCAATTCTTTGACATGTGTGTCTATGTACTTTAAATGCACATGCACACATGAATAAACAACGTATGCATAGCGCAATCTGTTTTCATTTTGTTTTCTTCAGTGTGCCTTTCTTAAGGAGTTTAAAATGACAGAAAAATGTCACATCAGTCAGTATAACTCTACTGTATTCTTTGAACAGGCACAATAATATGCTCTACTAAGAATGACCTTGTCTGCTCACTTAGGAAGCACATATACTAAAATTGGATTGATACAGAGAAAATGAGTATGACCCCTGTGCAAGGATGACACAAAGAATCGTGAAGTGTTCCATATTTAAAAAAAAAAAAAGTGACCTCACTTCTTCATTTAATATTCCAGAGCACTTATGGCAGGCTTATTATACTAAGGGCCTCTCAGGTACTTTATGATCTAGTGAGGTAGGGGAGCAGTTAAAAATAACTGAAGGCTCCTGCCTGTTCGCTAATCTCTCCTCCATCTTTGATTCCATACATAGGTACCACTTAGCTAAGCCATATGATCCTGATATTGATTTAAGATTCTTAATATTCCATCAGAGCTTTTACTGCCACAGAATCTCAATCAGGCTTCCTTTATTCCTCAAATATTTATCGATGTCACCATTTACCAAGCCCCACGCTAAGTGCTTTGACTATACAGGTGAACAAAATAGCCATAACTGGCCAGGCGTGGTGGGGCACGCTTTAATCCTAGCACTTGGGAGGCAGAGGAAGGCGGATCTTCGTGAGTTCAAGGCCAGCCTGGTCTACCGAGCAAATTCCAGGACAGCTGGGGCTACAGGGAGACCCTGTCTCAAAAAGACCAAAAAAAAAAAAAAATTACCATTGAACTCATCCATAAACTTAAACTTCTTGATTAAAAACCATTCTCCCGTCCTTAGTTTCTTTCTTTTTTTTTTTTTTTTTTTTTTTTTTTTTTGAGAATCTTTTTTTAATTTTTTATTTTTTTTTGTGTGTATTAATGATGTACTGTCCGCATGTAGCTGGTGCACCCAGTGATCGTGCCAACTGCACTGCGGGCAGATGTCATAAAGGGTTAGCAGACTTCCCCTTACAACGAGTAAGTTACGGTCAGCCTCCATCGAATGGATGCGGGCATAGAACCGGTCCTTGTGCAAGAGGACTCAGTAGGGCACTCTTTGAAGCACCCTAGAAGGCCCATACTCTCCAGGCACTCGTCCTTAGCTTTCAATCAGCAATAATGGAATATAATTAATGACGGCCAGGCGATAGCGGACACACCACCGCCTTATAATCCGTAAGCACTAGGAGGAACAGAGGCCAGGCAGACTTTGTGAGTTTCAAGCCAGCCTGGTCACAGAGTGAGTTTCCAAGGCGACAGCTGGGGCTACAGGGAAAAAAAAAAAAAAAAAAAAAAAAAAAAAAAACAAATAAAAAAAATAAATTGATGCCACCAGCATGGTAGGTGCACACCTTTAATCCCAGCACTCCAGAGACTGAGGCAGAGGCAGGTGGATCTCTGTGAGTTCAAAGCCAGCCTGGTCTATATAGTGAGTTCTAGGCCAGCTGGGGCTAAAGGAAGACCCTGTCTCAGAAAGACAAATTAATAATAATAATCATAGTAATAACCCTTGAGGACCAGATCCTCAACTGATCTTGAGAAAACAAAAACTTTGGTTAATCTGAGCTAACTGTGTAGCCTTAAATATCAAAAAAGGAAAGTATAACCAGAAATAAATAAATAGTAAGTCCTGAGAAATTGTACTTCAGGTATAAAACTTAAGATCTTAGTAAAAAGACAAAAAGTAAAAACAAACAAACAAAAAAACACAGTTGTTTTTCCTGTCTTACTGGCAAGTGCAGCTACCCTGTGGCTGCCACTGCTTTTGCTATCCTTCAAAGACATGAGAAGACACAGCTTTTCAAACTTCCATATGGACTGAAGACTCATGTCTCTCCAAGAATCCTCCAAACCTTCAGTGCCAGATGGGAAATTCTGAGACATGCAACTTGTGGACTGAGCTACTACTGGGGTTTCAGCCTCTTCAGAGTATAGACTGCCATTGTTGGACTACCCAGGCTGTATCATGGAGACCAGTACAGGAAGATCAAGACAGGACGCAGTGCTGTCTTGATTTTGGTGACCATGAGAAGGGAAAACCCCAGTATGGAACATGAGGGCAGAACTGATGGTGGTTTGGGCTTGCCAAGGAGGAGACTTCAAACATGACATCTTTCAGCCTAATAAAGAAAAAAAATCATAAGCTGAAGATGCTAAAGCCTATGATATATGTGGCATGCATATGTGCATATTTTGGCGTGATGCATATTGGAAGGAATAACAATAACAACAAAACAGCAGCAGAAAAGACTGTGTCAAAGAACTGACTGAAATGGTGAACTTCTGCTTGAAACAGTAAACTTCTGTATGGAGAATTTTGAGAGAGACTGAGAAAAAGATGAAAAATATGTTTGGCAGAATGCATGAACTCTGGTGGGGTGGGGGGGCAGGTAGGGGGGTACAGGTCTAGATTTGATTTGTAATGTAATTTTGTATGAAATGTACAGAGCTTCAATAAAACATTGGCTTTAAAAAATAATAATAAATTAAAAATAATAAAAAATAAATAAACATTTGATGATGACTTCTGGCATCCTTATCTCAGTGTTAAAATCTATTTAGAAGACAAGGCACCTTTGGGACCCATGTGACACTTTCAGGCAACATTTGAACAGTTGGCATCTTTTTAACAAAGCCAACCTGATTAATTTGGTCATAGTCACCTGGCAGTCAAGAAATGCTGGTGGATAAGAATGGAAGATTGCTGGGGCTGGAGAGATGGCCTAGCGGTTGAGTGCCGACCGCTTTTACACAGGACCCGGGTTCAATCCCCAGCACCCACATGGCGGCCGAGAACCGTTTGAAACTCCAATTCCAGGAGAACTCCAGTTCCAGGGGAATCCAAGACCCTCTTCTGACCTCCGCGGCATTGCACGACATGGGTGCACAGACATGCAGACAGTACATTCATACACAAACAGAAATAAATAAAATTAAAAAAAATGGAAGATTGCTGTGATTTTGCTATGAGGCAGGAGGCTGGCTGAGAATTTGGGGCCAGCCTGGGCTACATGAGACTGTGTCTCTAAATTAACTCATTAATTAACAAGCAAATAAACAAATACATAGAATGAGCCTGGTTCCTCTCTGCTCCATTCTTCCTTTCTCACTGTGTGATCTCTTCTGCACGTGCTCTTCCCATTTTGATGTTGTTCACCACGAGTTCCTTACCAGAGCTAAATGATTGTTAGTACCATTGCTTTAAATCTTCAGAAATAGGAGCTAAACAAGCCTCTCTTCTTTCTAAGCAACCCACCTTCAGATATTTGTAGAAAGCATTTGCATGTGGAGGTCAGAGGACCTGTAAATGGATTTTACCAATATCTAGATAGTATACATTTTTTATTTGGGTGTGTGTGGGGGGGGGTCAGAGGATCTTTGTTACAACGACTCACCTCTGTTATTGCAGTGTGGAAGCAGCTATCTTGGACCATTTTGTGTTGCTATAACAAACCAACTCACCTTCCACCTCTGAGATCAAGCTCAGGTCATCATACTTGGCAGCAAGCACCTAGGCGGATCTCTGTAATCTCAAGGCCAGCCTGGTGTACATAGACAGGTTCAGGCTAGCTAGGGCTATACAGTGAGACCTTGTCTCAAACAAGCAAACAAACCAAAACAAAAGCTTCTTTCCCATCCTTCTGCTCTAACCCCACTGAAGCTGGACTATCATGGCTCTGAGATTTTTCTTACAGGGCAGATTTTGGGAAGGCAATTTGGACATGATTAATTTTTTACTAAAATTCTTTCTTTTCTTTTTCTTTGTTTTTTGTTTGTTTTGTTTTGTTTTGTTTTAGATACAGCATCTAAAGCAGCTCAGGCTGGCCTCACACTCCCAAATAGTCAAAGCTGACCTTGAAGCCTGTCCTCCATGCCTCCAACTTTGCACCCTGGCTCTAATTTTGCCTCTTTTTTTTCTCTTTTATCTTAACATTAAAAAAATTTTTTTTATTAATTTTATTTATTTATGTATGTGTATGAATGTACTGTCTGCATGCAGGTCTGTGCACCCATGTCGTGCAACGCCGCGGAGGTCAGAAGAGGGTCTCGGATTCCCCTGGAGCTGGAGTTCTCCTGGAATTGGAGTTTCAGACAGCTCTCGGCCGCCATGTGGGTGCTGGAGATCGAACCTGGGTCCTCTGTAAGAGCAGTCGGTGCTCTTAACCGCTAGGCCATCTCTCCAGCCCATCTTAACATTTTTTAAATATAATTTTTTATTATTAAACTTTTTCCATAGGTCATACATCATTTCTCAATAGAATCTAGAATCGCTTTCCTTTCCATGCCCCCCCACCCCACCTGAGTCCCTGCACCCTGGCATACATGACCTGTATCTTTTTCTGAGTCTTTCCATAGTTTTTTTTTTTTCAGTTCTTTTGTTGTTGTTCTGTCCAACTTGTATTGCTACATTTTATATACATATTATATATATATATATATATATATATATATATACATACACATATCACTTGAATTGGAGGCTTTTCCCTAAAAGATGTCATGTTTTCCTTAAGGAAGTGCTCAAAGGTTCTTCCTTGGCAATCCCAAACAACTATCAATTCTATACTTTTGCTCCACATTGGGGTCTTTCCTTACCATGGTCCCCCAAATGAAGTCCAGTAAGCACTCGTCCTGTCTCCATCCCCCTGCACTGGCCTCCATGATACAGCCCGGTTAGTCCAACAATGGCAGTCTATACTCTGACAAGGCTGATATTCCCTTAGCTGTTTAGTCCACAAGCTGGGTATCTCAGGAGTCCCCATCTGGCATTGAAGGTTTGGAGGATTCTTGAAGAGACATGAGTCCTCAGTCCATGTTGGAAGGTTAAAAAGCTGTGTCTCATGTCTTTGAGGAGTGCCAAAAGTGGTGGAAGCCACAGAGTAGATGCACTTGCCAGTAAGAATTGAAGACAGGCCAAACAACAGTACTCTCTCTCTTTTTTCTTTTTGTCTCTTTACTAAGATCTCAAGTTCTATGCCTTCAGTAGTTTCTCTAGTCTTGCTGATTATTTATATCTGGTTGTACTTTACTTTTGGATGCTTAAGTCCACACAGTTAGCCCAGATTAACCAAGGTTTTTGTTTTCTCAAGGTCAGTTGAGGATCTGGTCCTCATGGGTCTCTCGGGGTTTCTCTTTTTGAGACAGGGTGGTCTCCCTGTAGTCCCAGCTGTCCTGGAACTCACTATGTAGACCAGGCTGATCTTGAACTCACAGAGATCAGTCTGCCTCTGCCTCCTGAGTGCT
The DNA here is from genome assembly GCA_009823505.1 of Rhizomys pruinosus. Lineage (NCBI taxonomy): Eukaryota > Metazoa > Chordata > Mammalia > Rodentia > Spalacidae > Rhizomys > Rhizomys pruinosus. The sequence goes on from VZQC01002834.1 coordinate 1,886,179, forward strand.
GGGATCCCGTGCTCAGCCAATTTTGCCTTTTCACCAAATTTCATAAGCTACCGAGCAGATTAATTTCTGTTTGTGGATTTATGTCTGATACTTAGCCAAGATGAGGGCACTCACTTCATCAATGGATTCATCAGTTGTTGGGTTTGTGAATGAATGAACCATTGAAAGGCAGAGGAAACTTGAGGAGCAAGTCTGGTTGGAGGAAGTAGACCACTTGGAGGTATGCTGTAAATAAAGGTGCTTACCACTAACTAGTCTATGACCTGAGCTTGATCATCAAGACCCACATGATGGAATGAGAGAACTGACTCCCACAATGTGCAGTAAGTATGAAACCCAAAGCACCACACAAATAAATAACGTTTTTTTAAAAAAGGGAGTTTGTGGGCTGGAGAGATAGCTCAGCAGTTAAGAACACTGGCTTTTCTTGCAGAGGACCCAGAACACACATGGCAGCTAAGAACTGGCCACAGCTCCAGTACCAGGGGAATCCAATGGCCTTTTCTGGCCTCTGCAGGCATTGTACCACATAGGAGCATTTACATACATGCAGGCAAAACATTCATACACAAAATAAAATAGTAAAATAAAAGAATAATAAAGTAATAAATAATAAAATAAAAAGCCCTCCATTCCTCTTCTCTCCTTTCTTTCCTCCCTCTCCCTCCCTTCCTCTCTCTCTCTTTCTCTCTCCCTCTCTCTTTTGACTGCTATATCTTGTACTCTTTTTTTCAAATTTTTTATTGAAGCTCTGTGCATTTCATACAAAATTACAAATCAAATCTAGACTCATGACCCCCTCTCTGCCCTCCACCCCACCAGAGCTCATGCATTCTGCCAAACATATTTTTCATCTTTTTCTCAGTCTCTCTCAAAATTCTCCATACAGAAGTTTACTATTTCGAGCAGAAATTCACCATTTCAGTCAATTCTTCGACGCAGTCTTTTCTGTTGCTGTTGTTGTTGTTGTTGTTATTCTTTCCAATATGCATCACTCTAAAATATGCACATATGCATACCACATATATCATAGGTTTTAGCATCTTCAGCTTATGATTCTTTTTCTTTATTAGGCTGAAAGATGTCATGTTTGAAGTCTCCTCCTTGGCAAGCCCAAACCACCATCAGTTCTGCCCTTGTGCTCCACACTGGGGTTTTCCCTTCCCATGGTCACCAAATGAGGTCAAGTAAGCACCATGTCCTGTCTTGATCTTCCTGTACTGGTCTCCATGATACAGCCTGGGTAGTCCAACAATGGCAGTCTATACTCTGAAGAGGCTGAAACCCCAGTAGTAGCTCAGTCCACAAGTTGGATGTCTCAGAATTCTCCATCTTGCACTGAAGGTTTGGAGGATTCTTGGAGAGACATGAGTCTTCAGTCCATATGGAAGTTTGAAAAGCTGTGTCTTCTCATGTCTTTGAAGGATGGCAAAAGCAGTGGCAGCCACAGGGTAGCTGCACTTGCCAGTAAGACAGGCAAAACAACTGTCTTTGTTTGTTTGTTTGTTTGTTTTTACTTTTTGTCTTTTTACTAAGATCTCAAGTTTTATACCTGAAGTACAATTTCTTAGGACTTATTATTTATTTACTTATTACTGGTTATACTTTCCTTTTGGATATTTAAGGCCACACAGTTAGCTCAGATTAACCAAGGTTTTTGTTTTCTCAAGGTCAGTTGAGGATCTGGTCCTTGAGGGTCACTCAGGTTTTTTGGGGTGGGGAGGGAATCCCTGGCTCTTTTGGCTTCTTTTTAATACTTGCTACTTTTATTTTATTTTATTTTATTTTATTTTTTATGTGTATGAATGCACTGTCTGCATATAGGTTGGTGCATCCGTGTCATGCAATGCCGCAGAAGTCAGAAGAGGGTGTGGGATTCCCATGGAACTGGAGTTAAAGATGGTTCTTAGCCGCCACGTGGGTGCTGGGAAATGAACCCAGGTCCTCTGCAAGAGGAGTCGGTGCTCTTAACCGCTGAGCCATCTCTTCAGCCCCTCTTTTTGGCTTTTCAATCACCAGTTTCATCTACTCGAGGACAAAGTCAGGTCTTGCTAGACCAGGCTTCCCTTATTGAAGCATTAGCAGACATTCCTCTTTATAGACTGGACACTGTCTGAAGTCCCATTAGTGGGTCTTCAAGACCTCCCTGCATAGGAAGGTGACTCACATTTGCAGGACATTTCAAGAGATGCCCCCATGCATAGTCCCCTGGACTTAGTTGACCTCTGAGGGTACTCTTTTTTTTTTAAGTTTAATAGAAATTTTTTGATTCAAGGATTTCATACGATGAATTTTGATTATATTTGGACTTCCTTTCCCTTCTCTACCCTCACCCTACCGCCCCACCCCCACCAGCCCAGACTTTGTATCATCTGTTGGCAAATAAAAAACCCCATTCATCTTCTACAACATGCCTGAGCTGGATGCCAGAGAAATCATATTTCATTAGCATGTCAGTGATCTATAGTTCTTACACACAGGTGTATCAAAGTAAGGGTGCACTCCCTTTCCTTTGCACGTGGTTTGGGAGCAGAATATATACTCTCTGTCTCGATGTTTCTCCTCCCCACAGGCTTTGGTGACAGGGCCCAAATACCATAGACTGAAGTCTCTAAAACCATGAGTGAAATATGTGCTCCTTCCATTTGCTTAGAAAACCTTTTTATCCATCCTTTCACCCTAAAGTACTGTATCTTTGATCATGAGGTGTATTTCTTAGAGGCCATAAATAAATGATTCTTCTTCTTTAATATATCCTGCTAGTTGTGTCTTTTGATTGAGAAACTGACATTGTTAATATTCAGAATTACTACTGAAAGGAATATATTAATTTCTATCATCTTGTGAGAGGATGATTTTTACCTAACCTCATAACCAAAATTAATCTTATGTTTTGAGATTACTTAACACTATATCAGCTTGTTTACTATTTATTTTATATTATGTGTATATGTGTGTGTCTGTGTGAGGATATGTATACATGAGTGCATTTGAGCATAAAGGCCAGAAGAAGGTATTTGATCACCTAGAGCTAGAATTATAGGTGCTTTTGAGCTGCCCAACATGGGTGCTGAGAATTGAGCTCAAGCTGACTTTTCTGTAAGAGTAACGCATGCTCTTAATTCTTAATTACTTAAGATATTCTCAGGTATTTTGTCACAGAGGCTGGAACATTATCCAAACCTACAATCCTGGTGAAAACTCTTCATATTTCCCTTACAAGCAGTATAAACTTCTTTAAACATTTTAATGAGTATATATTATTTACACATAATAATGGGTTTCATTATGCTGTATAACACATTTTGATTATATTCATTCCCCATTCCCCTCTCTTGTTTCTTTTCCATTCTTGCTGAGCCCCTTCCCTTCACAACTAGTCCCCCGTGTAAAGTACATTATATCAGTAAATTGTGCTGTGCTGTTTGAACTCACTGAGAATCTGGCTCTGGACATAGGGTTACACCCCTGCCAGCCCATTTCAGACCCAAACATACTTCTCTCAGACCCAAACATGCTTGTCTCATTTGTCCTTCAAGGTCTCTTGTTTGGGGATGGGCTGTCCCACCTTAACTCTGTGACAGGGAGGAGAGAACAGTAAAACACCCCATGTAAAACATGGTACCCTTGAGAACTGCCAGAAGGTCAACCATTTCCAATAGATGTTACCATCGTTTATCCCCTGACACAAAAGTGCCAGTAGTAAGCCATGGGAAGCTAAGCCAGTAAGAGAAAGCTCAGTTGGGAACTCCGGCTGGCTGCCTCAGCTTCCTCCTCAGTTTCTGCTGGACATTCTGAGCATGTGATCTGATGGTATATTATCTCTGTCTTTTGCTATTTGTTCTTTGGCTTGGACATCTCACCCAAGGGGATACTCTGTTCTGCCCGGAGCTGAACTCTTTCTACTGGGAACTCTCTGACTGGCTGCCTTAAAGTGGCTTCCTGGGCGATTTCTGCCAAATGGATGTTTTAAGTGCCTGTTTTGATAACATTTTGCTGTTTGTCTGCTACTTGCTATTTGTTCTTTTCGTACATGCTGGATAAAGTCATGTGCTTAAAACTGTAACACTAAGTATTGAGGTTCATTCTCTGGACTACACAGGTTTGGTGATCTTATTTATCATTAAAAGAACTAACTTTTGGGGGCTGGAGAGATAGCCTAGCGGTTAAGAGCACCGACTGCTCTTGCAGAGGACCCGGGTTCGATCCCCAGCACCCACATGGCAGCTAAGACCGTCTGTAACTCCAATTCCAGGAGAACTCCAGTTCCAGGGGAATCCAAGACCCTCTTCTGACCTCCGAGGCATTGCACGACATGGGTGCACAAACCTACATGCAGACAGTACATTCATACACATACAAAAATAAATAAAAATTTTAAAAAAAGAACCAATTTTTCATTTCATTGATTCTTGTATTTTGCTTCTTTGTTTCTATTTCATTAATTTCTGCCCCGTTTTAATTATTTCTTTTCATCTATTGCTTTTGGAACTGGCTTGTTCTTATTTTGCCAAGGCCCTGAAGTGTGCCATTACATTGTTTATTTGAGGAGACTCTTTTTTCTTTTAATGCAGGTACTTATAGCTATGAGCCTCCTTCCTAGGATTGCTTTCATTGTATCTCATGGGTTTTGGTAGATTGTCTTTTTCATCACATTCTAGGAACTTTTTGATTCCCTCCTTGATTTCTTCAGTGGCCCACTGTGGTCAGAGAGAACACAAGAAGTTATGTCAGGGCCCAGGTGAGGGCTCAATGGATAAGCCTGGAAACCTGAGTTTCATCCCCAGAGCTCAGAAAGTAGGAGATCTTCAACTCTAGAAAATTATCCTTTAACCTCACATGTGGACAGCCCTTCTATGTACACATCACGCACACACACAATAAATGAAATTTCAAAATATAATTTATTTATATTTTCCTATATTTGTTGAGCTGCTGAAATGTGTATTCCACAGTGTCTAGATGGGACTATACATGCCTGTTAGATTCCTTTGATCAATGATGTCATTTAACTCTAATGTTTCTGTTGTTTTTTTATGCAGATGAGCTATCGGTCAGTGAGAGAGTGTTGATGTTACCCACAATTACTGCTTTGTGGTTCTTCTGTGATTATATCTACTAGTATTTGCTTTATGAAACTGGGTACATTCATGTTCAGTGTCTGCATGTTTGGAATTACAATGTCCTCTTGATGGATTGTGCCTTTCATTATTATGAAGTTACCCTCCTCACCTGTTCTGACCAGATTTTTCTTGAAGTCTATTTTGTCAGATATTAGCATAGTGATATCTGCTTGCTTCCTAGTTCCATTTGCTTAGAAAACCTTTTTATCCATCCTTTCACCCTAAAGTACTGTATCTTTGATCATGAGGTGTATTTCTTAGGGGCCATAAATAAATGATTCTTCTTCTTTTTTTTTTTTTTAATTTTTTTTTTAATTTTTTTTTTTTTATTTATTTCTATATGTGTATCAATGTACTGTCTGCATGCAGGTCTGTGCACCCGTGTCGTGCAATGCCGCGGAGGTCAGAAGAGGGTCTCGGATTCCCCTGGAGCTGGAGTTCTCCTGGAATTGGAGTTTCAGACGGCTCTCGGCCGCCATGTGGGTGCTGGGGATCGAACCTGGGTCCTCTGTAAGAGCGGTCGGCGCTCTTAACCGCTAGGCCATCTCTCCAGCCCCTGATTCTTCTTCTTTAATATATCCTGCTAGTTGTGTCTTTTGATTGAGAAACTGAGATTGTTAATATTCAGAATTACTACTGAAAAGAATATATTAATTTCTGTCATCTTGTGAGAGGATGATTTTTACCTAACCTCATAACCAAAATTAATCTTATGTTTTGAGATTACTTAACACTTATATCAGCTTGTTTACTATTTATTTTATATTATGTGTATATGTGTGTGTCTGTGTGAGGATATGTATATATGAGTGCATTTGAGCATAAAGGCCAGAAGAAGGTATTTGATCACCTAGACCTAGAATTATAGGTGCTTTTGAGCTGCTCAACATGGGTGCTGAGAATTGAGCTCAAGCTGACTTTTCTGTAAGAGTAACGCATGCTTTTAACCACTGGCCCAGCTCTCAGGCCCCCTCTCATCTCGTTTATAATGTAAATAAACTTACTAGGCGTTTGGCTCTTCTTATAACCTAAATATATAGCTTGAAACACTCATGATCCTTCCTTGCCCTTGATCCAGACTAATTGTGTGTGTGTGTGTGTGTGTGTGTGTGTGTGTTTTATGAAACTATGAAGCACTGAAAGCAAAAATATTCATTGGAAGTAGTGAAGTATCCCAATTATGTAAAACGTATGCGGGATTAGACTGGTCACATCTGTTTGTGGTTGTGTGTCCTGTTCTAGGTCAGTAGAGATTAGAAAAGGAAAAGCCCCGATAGGACAAATTCCACTTTCCCTTCCCCGTTTCATGCTGGATGTATGTACAGTTTCAATAAAAAGAGAGCAAGGCTTTTGTTCAAGAGAACAGTTCTGAGAGCACAGCTCTGGTAAAAATCTGAAGTAACAGGTTCTCAAATCAGACCAATTCTCATTCTTGGTTTTAAGGATGCTAAGAGTCAGGCTGTGTTTGCTCAGGTGTCACTACGATGTGGCCCTGCGATGTGGCACTGAGATGTGGCACTGCAGTGTCAGTTCTGTTGACTCAGTACTATTTAGTTTTCCTAATCTTCATTTTTTGTTATAGCATCTTTTATTTTTTCCCCTGTATCCTTTTCAGGGTGTTCATTCATTCCCATCAGTTAAAGAATTCCTTTCAGGGGGCTGGAGAGATGGCCTAGCAGTTAAGAGCATTGACTGCTCTTGCAGAGGACCCGGGTTTGATCCCCAGCACCCACATGGCAGCTGAGAACTGTCTTTAACTCCAGTTCTAGGGGAATTCAACACCCTCTTCTGACTTCCATGGCATTGCACAACACGGGTGCACAAACCTACATGCAGACAGTACATTCATACACATACAAAAATGAATTAAAAAAAACCTTAAAAAAAAGAATTCCTTTCAGTATCATCTGTAGGCCTGTCCAAAATTCCTTTAGTTTGATTTTAACATGGAATGATGTTATTTAGCCATCAATTATTACAGATAGTGCTTCTGGGTACAGAACTTAGACTTGGCAATTGTGTTCTTCCAAAACTTGAAATACATCTTTCCATCCTTTTCTGATTTTTAAAATTTCTATTGAGATATTAGCCTTTATTTTGATAGGCCTGCTATGAAAATAGAGTAATGGTCAATTACAAAATAATCCCCCTTTAAGTGGGATCATTTTGGGGAATAAACAGACACTGATATTATTGTGTGTACTATCATAGTAGTTATTATGGGCATGAGTGGGAAAACAAAGAGAGGAAAAAGATGAAAGAAACATAGATCAGTACTTAGTACTGGGCTGACAAGGAGAAAATAGGTGAATATAAATAGCAAAAGGAAATGAAGGAAGCAAAATAGGTAGCGTTGTGGAGGAGATGTAGTTTGGCTGGTGGTAGACAGAAAAGACATAGATAAAGATACACTATCAGATAATACAAAGCAATCCCATTTCTCAGGAGGGTGAGCCACAGAGACCCTTTAAACCAGACCAGACTGTTCTTTGGGAGAGGTAAAGGAAAAAGGAAAAAGTAAGGAGAAAGGAGAAACAAACAGATACAGTGATATAGGGCAAGAGCAGAATGGAGTCAAGTTGGCCTGCTAAACTGACACTTTGACATTGGTTATTAAATAAAGAAGAAATAGTGGAGTGGGTGAAAGAGCTGGATAGATTCATCGTGTGGGGATTTGAATAAAAATGCCCCCCAATAGGCTCCATATATTCAGACATTTTGTCCTTATTTTGGGAGGTTTTAGAAGGTGTGGCCATGCTGTAGGAAGCATGACACGGGGGTGGGCTTAGAGAATTCTTAAGCCTTGCCAGACCCTCAGCTGTGCTCTGCTTCCTGTCCCTGCTGGAAGACATGAGCTTCTGCTTTCTGCTCCTGTTCAGGCCACCTCTGGTTGCCATCCCTCCCCACCATGGCTGAAGTGAATTCCCTCGGAACCATAAGCTCAAATAAATTCTTCCTTCTGTCATTCCCATGGTTACAGTGTTTTATCACAGCAACAGAAAAGTAAGGATTCCATAGGATGTGAGAACGGACTGGTCTGATCGTTGGACTGCTTCTGTAGTCTCTAAATCTCTGTGTCCCCACACCCTCCTGCTCTTAGAAGCCTATCTTGCCACTGGGTGCTCCTCTGTAATTGTTATCTTTAAAATAACATTCTTTTACTCTTTGAAAGTTTCATACAATTACGTAATGTGTATCCATCCCCCACTACCTCCCTCCCACTTCCCCTAGTGCTCCCCACACATCTCCTTTCCAATTTCGTGTCCTTTTTTTGTTGTTTAGTTTTTGTTATTAATAACCCTCAATCCAGTTCGTGCTGCCCATAGTCACATGGGTGTGTGTCCAAGCACCGGGGCATGAGCAACCTACCAGCAGCCATGTCCCCAAAGGAGAAAGCTCTCCCTCCCTTAGCAGAGTTCAGCTGCCAACAGCTCCTTCAGTAGAGGTGGGGCTTCACGGGTTCCTCCCCACTTCATGCTGGAATATTGACTGGCCACATCTTGTGCAGGTCTTGTGCAGGTCACCACCATTGCTGTGAATTGATGTAAACAGCAGCCATGTCACGACCCTGAACTCAGCATTCACAGCTCTCCTCCCCATCTAACAGCTCTTACATTTTTCCACCCCTTCTTCCACGAAGTTTCCTTAAGCTTGGATAGTGGGAGGTTGATACAGATGGCCCATCCACAGCTGAGCACCCAGAGTTATTTATATTCAGCACCTTGACCAGTTAAGAGTCTTCAAAAAGTAAGCTTCTGTAACCAAAGTTGAAAGCAGCACAAATCTATTGCTATAAATACTTAGAATTCAGTTTGGCAGCATGAACATTTAGCAAAACAACATTAAGTTCCTCCTTAAGGTCTATGATTTCCCCAGTGATGTTTCTTCCCCCTTGAGACAGGGTCTCCCTGTAGGTCCTGGTAGCCTGGAACTCACTGTGTAGACCAGGCTGGCCTGTGTCTCCTATGTTCTGGGAGTGGGGCATATACTATCGCCAGGCCCAGTCATAGGCTTTAAACCAGGTTAACAATACTAGCATCAAATCCCTCCTGTGGAGAATGCCTCACATACAACTGGAAAGTGGGTTGTTGTCCCCAGTAGCCATCATGCCACTATTGCATCTGTGGGCATTTCTTACCAACAGGTCCGTATTATCGCATCAGGATCCAGTGCTGGGTAAGACCATTGATATCTTTTCTCTCCCAGCAGCCTGCATAGCACCTTCTGACACCATGTAAGCTAGCCAACAGAGAGAAAAAAAGGGGGGGGGGATTTCCTGATCAGTTCGAGGTTGACTTCTCTGTGTTCTGCATCCAAAGTGAATGGTGGGCAACCAACAGCAGTGGTATTAGTCTGTGTTGTGTTGGGAGGTCTGGGGTGTCTCTGACAAGTAACTCATAGAAAGGCACCCCATGCCTGCCTCAGAGTTTCATTTAATCATCCATGTCTTCTGGGAGCAGTATTGGAGTAAATTTTGTTCCACAAAAAAAGAAGCACAATTAGGGGAAGCAGAACTGAGGATGTAGCTCAGGGACAGAGTACTTGCCCAACATGTTCCATGCCCTGGGTTTAACTCCCAGGACCACAAAAAGAAAACTATGATAATAAATAATGATTAAAAGGATACAGACTATCCATTTATTCATGAGATACAGAGTATATTAGTTGGGTAGGGTGAGGGGTTTGTTCATGGCTATAACTTCAGCTACTGGGGAGGTTGAAGCAGGAAGCGGATCAACATTTCAAGGCCAACCTGGGCTACACAGTGAATTCGAGGCAGCCTCATCCTGGACAACTTAGGGTGACACTTTCAAAAATAATAACAACAGTAAAGGTCTAGTGATACAGCTCAGTGAAAGAGCACTTGCCTAGCAGAGTACCACCTTGGGTTCAGTGTAACAAATGTACACAGACATACATAGGTGTACCTACACGCACACACACACATATTTGGCCACAATTTGGCGGAATTCTCCTTTCTGTGAGAGAACTGTGGGTGCAGCATCACATGGTGTCTACTGCAAGAGTGGGGAGCCCTCGACCCTGACCTGCTCCCCTGGTAGCCTGTGTCACTGATCTTGCTTTCCTTGGCCCATCAGGCTGCACAGGAGGTGAAGTTTTAAAAGTTCATCAATGTAGGATGTGGGGAATTTAATCCTAAGTCAGCACTTTCTTTGGATGATTAAACAATGAGTGTTTATGAAATCAAGAAAAAAGATCCCCCCCCAAGTTATCATTTCAAAGACTTCTCTATGCTTTTTGGCTCATTTAAAAAGAGCCCCATAGGGTGCTTATTTTTATACACATATGTTGCCAGAGTAGTTCCTGTTTTGATTTAAATGTGTGCCTTCCTTTTAGTCAGATGAAAGAGAACTTTTTTTTTAAAAAGGACAGTCTGCTGGTCATGTTTATGAGCATGATATTTAATTGGACTTCTGTTAAGATCTTAACTGTTTAATTCAATTCTCTTGGCTAAATGATCTGGCAAGTTTTTGCTCTCAGGTAGACTGTGTAACTAGAGTGCTCTCCTTACCTCCTTGCCAGCCCCCAGGACTACTCTCCGGTAAATGACTCGACAAAGGAGCTTTCTCTCTCCCTGGCTGACTTGTCCTTTGGGCAGTTAGATGTTTTAGTGTAGGCGTTTGGAATGTGCCATGCACCAATGCTGAGCAGAGGATTCATTCTGCAGCTGCTAAAGGACCAGGAGAAGACTGTCTTGTATCAAATTATGGAGGATTCCTTGAAGGCTTTAGGGATGGTGAATGTCTGCGAGTGAAGGAACAGGGAGACAGGGGGTAGAAGCAGTTGCCACCATGGCCCGTGGCAACCACAAGGAAGCTCTCTTACTGCAGAGCTTTGAAATAATTTTAAAAATGAACAGCTGGGCCTGGTGGCACATGCCTTCAATGCCAGCACTCAAGAGGCAGAGCCCAGCGGATCTCTGTGAGTTAAAGGGCACCCTGGTCTATATAGTGAATTCTAGAACAACCAAGGATACACAATAGGATCCCCCCTCAAAAAATTAATAAATAAAATAAAAGGAAGGAACATAATCTGTTTGAAGGGATTAAGGATAAAAATTTCCAGCATGAAGATATAAATCGTCTCGCAGCCCTAGGGACTGAAGCCATGCATCACGTCACATGCTGGAAAGCATGTCACCTCTGCTGTTACTGTTACATCCCCCACCTCCAGATCCTTTCTTACTTTTTGAGACAGGGTTTCAGTAAGTCACCCATGTAGCCCTTGAAATCATGGTCTTCCTGATTCAGCCTCCTGAAGGTTTTATTGGCTGGGGTCACCCAGCCTGGCAGACATTCTCTTTATTATCAAAGTCTCCTTCCATGTAAATCCTGTAAGCAGCTGTGTTTCTATAACAAGAAAAAATAACAAAAACAAAAACAAAAACAAAAACAGGCCGTATTTTGTTTGCTTGTTTGTTTTGAGACCAGGTATCCCCCTAGCCCCATGTGGCCTGGAACTCACTATATAGACTGGATTGGCTTCATACACAGATCTGCCTGCTTCTGTCTCCTGGATGATGGGATTAAAGGCATGTACCACCATGCTCAGCCACGTCACATTTAAACATTTTTAAATTAATTTATTATTTTTATTTTCTGTGTATGAATGTTTTGCCTGCATCTAAGTACACCCGTGCATGCAATGCCTGCAGAAGCCAGATGAGGCGTTGGGTCCTCTGGAATTGGAGTTAGCCACCTTGTGGGTGCTGGGAACTGAACCCAGGTTTTCTGCAAGAATGCTCCTAATCACTGAGCCATCAGTGCCACTTAGCCCCCAAGTGATATTTTCATATGGAATTTTGTCAGAACATTTACAGAAGAACCCACAAGCCTCAAGTACGGTACACAAGTGCTGTATTGCTAAGTCACACGTTCAGTCACAGAGTGTTGTTGTTTTTTTTTTTAACATTAATGCCCAATGGCTAGGTCCACTTGCAGTTTGTTTCTGTGAGTCAACAGTAGGATCATAGTTGCTTTTTGATAAGTTTTTTAGGTGAAGCCAGGACTGCTAGAGAACCATGAAGAATCAGATGCTTGTGTTTCATATGCGGAACATTATAAAACACTCTGGGTGTTGTTCACAGCTTGCAGTCTTCCCAGCTGATTTATCACCTGACCACTCTTTGTCCATAAGACCGGCAGCTGGGTGGCAGGTAAAGAAGGCTCCATTATACACCTCAGGTGGGAATGTAAGCTGACTGAACCATCATGGAAAACCACAAAAAAAATCACCAAAAAAATGAAAAGCATGCTGGACGTGGTGGCGCCAGCCTTTCATACCAGCACTCTGGAGGCAGAGGCAGGCAGATCTCTGTGAGTTCAAGGCTAGCCTGGCCTACAGAGAGAGTTCCAGGCCAGTTGGGACTAAAAGGGAGACCCTGTCTCAAAAAGACAAAAAAAGAAAGAAAGAAAGAAAGAAAGAAAGAAAGAAAGAAAGAAAGGAAGAAAGAAAGAAAGAAAGAAAAGTATAACTAATCATATGACTCAGTTGTAGCACTCCACACTGTTCTCAATAGCCAAGATTATGTCCCAGCACTTCAGGGGCCGAGGTAGGAGGATCATGAATTTAAGGTCAGCTTGGGCTGCAGACTGTTTGAGGGCCACCTAGGTGCAAGAAGGCTCAAAGAGTAAAAGTGCCGAACACGCCTGATGACCTGAGTTCAATCCCTGGAAGGTGAGAACCGACTCCCAAAAGTTGTCCTCTGATTTCTGCAAATGTGTAGCTGTACTAAGGGACACACACACACACACATACACACACACACACACACACACACAACTTTTTTAATTTTTAAAAATTAAGGAAGATTAGGCCACTGAGAGGGCCTAATAGGTAAGGGAGGGCCTTGCTGCCACGCCTGCAATCTGAGTTCTAGCACCACGACCCACGTGGTAGAAGAAGAGAACCAACTCCCACAAGTTGTCCTCCAACCTCCACATGTGTATGTACCAGGGCATACATGCACCCACACACATACACATACATGCACACATAAATAATAAATAAATGTGAATTTTTGAAAAAAATAGGTAAGGTAAATAAACAAGTAGCCTAGAGGTCTATTGAATGAATATAGAAAATTTGGCACCAAAAAAAAAAAAAAAGAGAAAGAAAATATGGCACCTATATGCAATGAAATTTTATTCAGCTGTAAAGAGATGAAAGTATTCCATTGTCAACAAATTGGAATTGGAGATCATCTTAAATGAAATAAGCCAGACTCAGAAAGATGTTTTGTGTGTGTGTGTGCATGTGTGTGTGTGTGTGTGTGTGTGTGTGCATGTATGTACATGCTAACCCAAATTGAAAAACAGAAATTGGCAGCTGGGGTGGCACAGACCTGTAACCACAGCTTGAAGGAAGCGGAGGCTGGAGGATCAGTTTAAGGTCATTGTCTGAGAGCAGCCTGGGCTCAATGAGATTCTATCTCAAAAACAAACACACACAAAGAAATGTTGGTTCTTGAGGAGACACAGATAAACACCCAGTAAGCCCGGCCTGAACTTTGAACACCCAGACATTGCTTTGAGGGACTAGGAGATGTATGTGCGTGCGTGCGTGTGTGTGTGTGTGTGTGTGTGTGTGTGTGTGTGTGTGTGATGGGGGAGGGAGGGCTTTAAAAGCAGGTAAGCAGATGGAATCACAAGACTCTGCTCTGAAAAAATAAATAAATAAATAAAAGGTTTGGGGAGGAGCCTGAATTTGAAGAATGGCCCTGAGGCTGTACAGTAGACTCCTTGTTGAGGTACCTGGAGGGCAAGAGATTCTGTCCTCTGCAGTTCTAAGGGGGCGGACCCAGTCACAAGTTTCCCCTTATTTGCCTGGGGCGCGGGGCTGCCTAGTTCCTCCCACTGATTCAGGCCACAGGGGAAGTAGAAAGCTTCGAGTGGCCTTAAATAGAAGGCAGCTTTTTCCTTCTTTTTTCTTTTTCTTGGTGCTTTCTCTTATCTGCCCCTAGGGAAAATTTTCATTCCAACCAAAACTATTATTTTATTTGGCAGACTAACTTGGTAATCTGCCCCTTGATTCCTTTTTCAGCCAACCTTTTAATAAACACAGTATTTTCCAGGAGATGTCAACCAGGAGGTGTCTCTGCTGCTTCCTTGATACTCCCCACTTCTCCCACCTCATGGTTTCTACCTATTTCCAAATGCTTAACTTTATCAGATTTTATTTCTCACAGTCCTTGTTAGAAAGATCCTCCATGCACATCTTTACAAGATAGTCAGAACTCGATTCTTTTTTAGCCCTTGATGAATCTGGTTTTAAGACTTAAGATCTTTTCTTTTTTTTTTTTTTTTTTGTCTTTTCAAGACAGGGTCTCCCTGTAGCTCCAGCTGTCCTGGAACTCACTATGTAGACCAGACTGGCCTAGAACTCACAAAGATCTGCCTGACTCTGCCTCTGCCTCCTGAGCGCTAGGATTAAAGGTGTGTGCCACCACACCCAGTTTAAGTTCTTTTCTTTAAGAATGTCTCCTGGATCACCATACTCCAGAGGAGGGAGGATGATGAAGGTAGATGGGGAACTCCAGGCTGGCCTGGGAAAGCCCCTCATCTCTACAAAAACACTCATTTATATTTATTTATCCATGCATGTGTGCATGTGCTTATTTATCCATGTATGTGTGTGTGTGTGTGTGTGTGTGCCTGTGTGTGTGTGTGAGGAATGTTGATTGTCTTCCACGATGTGGACTCTAAGCTAGGAGGCATGAATCTTTACCTGATCAGCCGTGCATGTATGTGTTTTATTTTTATTTATATGTCATCACACATATGTGTGTGATGCCTGCAGAGAAGAAAAGAGGGTGTAGGATCCCTTGGAGCTAGAGTTACAGGCAGTTGTAAGCCACCCAACATGGATGCCAAGATCCAAACCTGGCTTCTCTGCAAGATCAGCAAATGGTCCCGACCTCCAGACCATCTCTCTGGCCCAGCCCCCATGTGTGTTTTTAAAGATTTTGTTTATCGATGGGGCGGTGGCTCACGCCTTTAATCCTAGCACTTGGGAGGCAGAGGCAGGCGGATCTTTGTGAGTTCAAGGCCAGCCTGGTCTACAGAGCGAGTTCCAGGACAGCTGGGGCTATAGAGAGACCCTGTCTCGAAAAGACAAAAAAAAATTTTTTTTGTTTATCCAAATTTTAAATTTACTATAGGACTAGAGAGTGAACCCAGGGTGTTGGTCAAGCTAGGAAAGCACTTTACCTCAGAGTTACCTCCTACTCACCACCAATACTTGTGTTTGGATCTTGTTGTTTACAGCAGCATCTTGGTTAGGCTTTAGAGAGGACATAATGAGTCACATGCCTGGGGTAAACAAAGAACGGCAAGCCTGTCCTTGGAGATGCTAAAGGGCACCCGTAAACAGTAAACAAGATAGGGTTAAGGATCCGTTATCCTCAACGCTTGGGGTCAGAAGTATTTAAGTTTTAAGACTTTTAGGATTTTGAAATACTTGCACAGACATAATGAAGTATTTTGTGGACAAGACTCAAGTCTAAATACAAAATTCCTTTATGCTTCCTACATACCTTGTACCCATAGCCTGGAGGTAATTTTATGCATTATTTTAAAAAATAGTGTACATGAGAGGGTGCGGCCTAATTGGTAGACTGCTTGCCTAGCATGCACCCAAGGTTTGATTCACACCACCCATAAACCAAACACAGAGGTAGAGGGCAGATCAGAAGTTCAAGGTCATCCTCCGCTGTGAGTTCCTGGGCCTGCCTGGGTTACAAGAGCTCCTGGCTCAAAAAAGGAACAAAACTTGTGTTCATGAAACAGTATACCCGGAAGTATCAAGAAACAAAACTGTTACCCGTGAAGATAGCTTGTCATGATGAGGAATTCAATTGCTATGAAGAAAAAGAAAAAGAAAAAAAAAAAAACCCTCAATCTTCCTTAGTTTGACTCACTCATAAGTACTTGACAGAAAAACACATAGCATAAATGCAGTGCTGTTCTGTGCACTGTGCAGCAGAATCCCTGTATCACACAGATACCACAGCTTTAGTCCCTGCCTGGCAGGCTGGGATTCTATTTGTTTTCTTGTTTGTTTTTCTAGTAGATGGAACCCGAGCCCTCTGCCACTGAGCTGTATCCCCAGCCAATTCCTTTCCTTCCCTGCTGCTTTTTACCCCTAGGGTCTCATTTATCCCAGGCTAGCCCAAACTGAGTTTGAAGCTAAAGGTGACCTTAAGCTTCCAATCCTATTGGGATTACAGGCCTGAACAACTATACTGGGAATTGAATCCAGGGCTTTTTGCAGGCTAGACATGAACTCTACCAAACAGCATCAGCCTCAGCCTCCTGCCTTATGTGAATGTTTTTCTTTGTTTTGGTATTCGTTTCTTCTTTTGAGGTGGGTCTCAGGTAACTCACAGATTAAGTGCAGGAATGAGTTCTCTCCTTCCGCCATGTGGGTTCTGGAAACCAAACTCAGACTGCTAGGCGTGGTGAAAACAGGGTCATTTCTTCTAGCCTTGTCCTCACAGCAAGATTTCTACCATCGGAGCCTCTCAAGTACTGGGATTACAGGCATGAGCTCAAGTAGTACTGGGATTACAGGCATGAGCTCAAGTAGTACTGGGATTACAGGCATGAGGTAACCATATCTGGCTCTTCTAGCTTTTGAGAGGTAGAAATACATAACTGAAATTTCATTTCATGAACTAATTTATTTAAAAACATCACATCAAGGTAGGAGAGGTGGCTCAGTGGTTAAGAGCACACACTGCTCTTGCAGAGGAGCCCTAGTCAGTTCTCCGCAATCATCTCGGGTGCTCACAACTGCCTGAGACCCCAGCTCCTGGGGGATCCCAAGGCTCTGGCTTACAAGGGCTCCTGCACTTGTGTGCATGTATCCACACAAAGACACACACATATACACATAATTAGAATTAAATCTCTTTAAAAAGTCCAGGTGGAACTGACCATGCTGGTACACACCTGTAATCCTCACACTTAGTAGGCTGAGTAAGACAGGAGGATGGGAAGTTTGAGACTAGCCTGATTACTAAGTGAGTTCCAGGCTAGCCTTGGCTACATAACAAGATCATCTGTGTTACAATGAAAACAACAAAAAAGGACAACACAAGGTCTGCTTCACTCTCCCCCCGTTTTCTCTTTCCCAGAGTCTTGGAACTTACACTGTGCTCTCTCTTTTCTTTTTGTTTCTCAATAGCATCTTATTATGTAGAATGTTGCCCAGGCTAGCCTAGAACTCCCTTCACAGCTCAGCCCAGCCCCAAATTTATGGCAGTCCTTCTGCCTCAGCCTATGAAATATACCATCCCCTGCCCCATCTGGCCTCTAACGTTTTCATATCACAGGCAGGTGTGTGTGATTGGGGTTTTTTTTTTTTTTTTTTCAGTGCTTGGATTGGTGTGCATGCCAAGTACAGGTTCTAGCACTGAGCTATGTCCCCAGTCTTCTCTTTACTTCTTATTTGGAGACAAGTTCCAAATTGCCCAAGTTGACCTTGAACTTGAGATACTCCTACCTCAGCCTCCTGTATAGATGGGATTACAAGCCCGTGCTACCAGGCCTGGAATTGTCTATTTCTAATTTCTTTCACTTAATATAACACACCCATCATCTGCTGTTTCTTCCCAATGAAATGTTCCCTCCTGGGTTCATTAAGCTCTCTGACTAACACAATTCAAAACACTCTTTCCCAAAGTTATATGAGAAACAACAGCTGGAGAGAAGCAGACTCTGACCAGCCCAGTGGCTTCCGACCCCTGCAAGGAGCCCCCGGGGTTGGAGCTTTCCTGTAGTCACCATCTGTGCTGTAGGGGACGGGGCAGGGTCAGTGATGCTGTTGTCTTCCTTGCACTCAAGTTCTGTAAGGAGCCACGTACACTCGTTAGCTTCCTAAGATTTGGGTGGACTCATTTCTTTGGTCTGTCACCAGTGCCCTTTCTGGAGTAAATAACATTTATTCACTTCTCTCCAGAATATGTCACACTATATCATTCATGTCCCAAAATCACCGAGATTTCATTCTTTTTATGGGTATATAGTATTCCATTCATAACTAACAAATTTAAAAAATATTTTATTATTTTTATTTTATGTGTATTGCCTGGATGTATGTAAGTGCACCTGTGTTGTGGAATTCCCACAGAGGTCAGAAGAGGGTGGGAGTCTGATCCCCTGGAACTGGAGTTGCAGGCAGTAAGTTGTTAGCCACATGTGGGGGCTGGGAATCAATCCCACGTCCTCTGCACGAGCAGTTAGTGCTCTTAACCTCTGAGCCATCTGTCCAGCCCAAAGTAACAAGTTTTTTAATCCATTCATGATTTGGTGGACACTTAGGGTCAATTCCATCATTTATTGGCTATATGGGAACAATGAACAGAGTGAAGATGCTTGTTTCCTTTGTTTATACAACCAGTGGGGAGATTATGGGATGGGATGGTAGTTCTATTGCTAACATTTGGCTTTTTGAAATGTTTCTTTCTGGAGCTGGAGAGATGGCTCAGTGGTTAAGTTGTCATCTACAACTGCTCTTGTAGATGACCCAAGTTCAGTTTTCAGCATGCAGGTTGGGCAGCTCAAAACTGCCTGTAACTCTAGCTCCAGAGTGCTACTCAGCACTCACATGCACAAACCCACACAGAGACCCATACATGTAATAAAAAATAAATCTTGTCAGGCACGGTGATACACACCTTTAATCCCAGAACTTGGGAGGCAAAGACAGGCGACCTGGTCTACATACTGAGTTCCTGGCCAGCTGGGGCTCAGGGAGATCTCATTGCAAAAACAAATAAATGCCAGGCATGGTGGCGCAGTCCTTTAATCCCAGCACTTGAAAGGTGGATCTCTGGGAGTTCAAGGCCAGCCTGGTCTACATAAGGAGTTCCAGGACAGTTGGGGCTGCAGGGAGATCCTGTTTCAAAAAGACAAAACAAACAAACAAACAAACAAGCAAACACAACAACTAAAGACTTTTAAATAAATAATGTCTCTTTCAGGGGTGCTGAGGATGTAGCTCAGATGGTGGGGTGCTCACCTAGCATGCACAAGGCCCTGGGTTTGAGCCCTAGCCCCACGTATACCACATGGGGTGGTGATGAGTGCCTGTGTATGGAATGCTTATTCCCTGACACTCTCATTACCTTTTCTGGACATGTTTTGCTTGGGGCCAGATCTGGGAAAGAAAGGACAAGGGGATTTCATCAGAAAGGGCTGGGACATCCTTTGTCCCTTGAGGATCTTGAATAAACTGTGTGCCTTGGGCTTTGCCTTGGGGTTGTACACTTTGTTGTCCTCATGTTGTTCAAATTTCAGAGTTTAGAGCATTTAGGATCTCCTATTTGGGAATCAACGAGGTTGGGTCAAAGAAAGCTCAACACATTCACTGACATCTCAAGGTGGGGGAAAGCTGGGGGGGAGGGAGACACATTTATTCAAGAAGGATAAACAGGTATTAGGGAAAGGGAAAGAGAAAAGGAGGAGTTTCCCTAGGCCATGGGAACAGAATCAAAAATGAATAACACGACAGTTTAATTTAGTGCTAACACAATTATAGATTACTCAAATTTAACGTTTTCATAGGTTAATAGTTTCTAAGCATATAGTCATGATGATATACAACAAATGACATTTAGTCAAAAATCTCATTTAATAATATATGCCTTTAATCCCAGAACTCGAACCTTGGGCAGGACACAGATTTCAAGATCAATTTGGGCTACATAGGAAGATCCTGTCACACCTCAGAGCCTCTTTTTTTCTTTTCACTTTAGTTTGCTTCTTTAAGAAGCCATGGTTGGCTTCTAATTCACTCTGTAGCCAGTGATGTCCTTAAATTCCTGATCCTTTTGCCCCTGCCTCCCTCCCACATGCTGAGATTATTTTATTTTGTTTTTGTTTGTTCGTTTTGTTTTTTGAACGGATCTCATATAGCCCATGCTCACTCAAAACTCAATCTGTAGCCAAAGGATGACCTCGAATTCCTGATCTTCCTGCCTCTATCACCCAAGAGCTGGGATTGGAGGGATGGGCCACCAAGGCCCAACTAGCCCTGACCCCCCCCCCCAATTTATTCAGTTAAAAACACCATGCCATATTTGTATACTGATAACTTTCCTACTTTACATAGTGATAAAAGATGGTATGTGATTTTAAAAAATCTGTGGCATAATGAAAAGGTTTTCAACTCTGTATCTATGAAATACGGATGTGTAGTCCCTTAACTAATATAAATGTATGTTTTTTTTTCTCATTTTGGTTAAAATCTGAAACACTCAAAAAGTTTCCAAGTTTGTTAGTTGAGAGTAACAGTTCTAGTAACAATTCAAAGAGAAAAGCGAACAGAAACTCTCCCGCTTTGAAGTTCTGGTTAACTGTCCAATAGCTACCTCTGTAGAAAGTGTTTCCTGAAGCTGTGAACTGCCACTGCCAAGGCCCTTACCATGTGCTGCTTGGTGATTAAAACACACACACACACACACACACACACACACACACACACACATACACCCCCAATAAAAAAACCTAACTCAGGTTCATGATTTGAATGTATTTTGACAGCATTCCTAAGATTTGAATGTGCTGGCTGTTTCACAGAGCCTCATATACCCAGGCTGGCCACAAACTCACTGTTTAGCTGACCATGACCTTGACTTTCTGATCTTCCCACCCCCCCACCCCAGCGCTAGGGGTTCAGACATGTGCCACCATGCCGGGTTTATGGAGTGCTGGGGGTCAAAGCCAGGATCACCTGCATGCTAGGGAAGTGCTCTACCAGCTGAGCTCCATCCTCAGCTCTGACCAGACATTCATCTCCTTCCTTCCCCACCTCCCTTTTCTTTGACAAAATCCCACTCTCCAGATTATTGCTCTCTTTGTGATCCAGACTGGCTTTGAACTCATGGTGGCTTGTGGGATTACAGGTGTGCATCCCTTTGTTACCAAGGATGCTACCAAACAGCAAACACAAATAATTTTAAAGTCTCTGGAACAAGTTAAACTCTGTTCAATTTTATTTTTTCCCCTTTGAGACTATTATCTCATGACCTCAAACTTGAAATCCTCCAGCCTCAGCCTCTGAAGTGCACACTGTCCTCACTGTCCTCAGGCACTCAGAAGCTTCCAGAACCTTTTTTTTTTTTTTTTTTTCAAAGCTTTCAGAAGAGCTCCTACTGATGTTTGGAAAAGCTGTTGAGAACAGTAGAGACCTGGCTGGAGAGATGGTTCAGTGGTTAAGGGCATTGGCTGTTCTTGCAGAGGACCTGGGTTTGGTTCCCAGTACCGTGGCTAACAACCACCTGTAACTCCAGTTCCAGGGGAATCAGACACCCTCTTCTGACATCCAAGGGCATTCCATGACATGGGTGCACTTATATACATACAAGCAATAAATATACTGACTCATACACATAAAATCAAAAAATAATATTAAAAAAAAGAATGGTGAAGAGAGGCTGGGATTGGATGAAGTCTGAGCTCACATTTTAGTCTTTTGTGTGTTACATTGTGAATGCTGGGAGTCCAAACTGCAGATGGGGTTCAGAGGAGGCAGCATTTTCCCTAGCATTCATCCCAAATCCAAGCTGGGTTAATGACCCACTGGGTAAGGGAAGAACAGGGCAGACAGATGATTGGGTGTGGGGGATGGCATTAGGAGGGATACCAAGCCTTACTCTCCAGTGATTTCAGGAGTTTACTGTGGATTCCTTATCTCCTTTTGGAGAAGTAAAACAGGTTTCATGCCTTGATGTTTGTTTTTAAGAAGGTCTTATCTGAAAAACTCAAGAAGAAAAAAAATGTACTTTTTTTTCTTGAGACAGGGTCTCACTAAGCAGACCAGGCTGGCCTAGAACTAACTCAGAGTTGGAGACCTCCTGCTTTGCCTCCCAAGTTCTGGAACCAAAGGTTTATACCATCATACCCAACCTAAATTACACATTTTTTTTTTAAAGGAAGAGTCTCATTGTGTAGTCTTGGCTGTCCTGGAACTCACTATGCAGACCGGACTAGACTCAGAGATCCACCAGACTCTGCCTTTAAAGGCATGTGCCACTATGCCTGGCGAGTACATTACTTTTGATCCTTTTTTTTTTTTTAAATCAAAGAAAATATATACTTTCACAAGTCAATGCTTTTAAACAATATTATCTTTAAAGGATTTATTCCATAGGTGGCTACCTAAGTATTGTGTCAATAATATGTAAACTAATCTCGAAGCCATTTTTCCAAATCAAACTTGGTATTTCAGACAAAAACTGTTCTGTAACAAGTCATACTTTGTTTCTTTTCTACACGGTCTAGCTTGGTATTGAAAAAAGGGGTGTGTTTCGCAATATTGAGGACAAACTAAGCTCGATATTTATTTCCATCTGGTGGAGTTCAACTTCTGCCCCTGTTTGCTTTCTCTCCACCTCACCTCCTACTTAATGGGAGTTGAGGTTAACCCTGTTTCGGGCGTAATCGTTTTAGCAGGCTCATGCCTTCTGAACAGTCTGTTTCCAAATGCCTTTACCAATAGTTGCAAGAAAGTCTAGATGTCTACACTTAACGCTATCTACTAGCTTCACGTTTTATTTATCTTTTGTTTTCTTTAACTGCAGCACAATTCTAAAGCTTGGACGTTATCTAGGGGAAAAAATCACTTTTGATTATGTGTACAGTTTTAAAAAATGGATAAGCAGGGTTTTTTTTTTTTTCTTTTCAAAGCTTTTTTCTTTCTTTTTTACAGAATAAATGCTATATTTATCCCGGGGCCACTGGCTCGTCCTTGTGTTCATACTACAATACATCCAGTAAGGTTTCCATTCCTCCGGAAATAGCTGAACCAGCAGCCACAAACCGCCTTACTAACCTGTTTTGCAATGAAAACTTTCATAGAGACACGTCCCCACTCCTCCCCCAGGGTGGAACGGAATGGGTTCTTCGGCGTCTGCAGCTAAGCCAGGGGACCTGGGCTCTCTGGGGTAACAGCTCGGTTTCCCGGGCAGGACGGCCCCAAAGAACCGGTCCCTCCATCCCCGCTCACACCGGGTTCCCGCACTCCGCCGCGCCACAAGCTCCTTATGCCAGCGCTGCCAGCCACGAAGATCGGAGCGGGGACCAGGTGTAAACAGGGAGATGTAAACGGGGACTGGAGCTGGGGCCGCACGGCGCCGGAGCAGCCGGACCCGCGGAGACTCGGCAGAGCCCGGAGGTGTCGGCCACCCAGCGCCACACGGTCACGAAGTCCGGCCGAGCGCTCCCGCTGGTTGAAGCTGGGGCTGCAGGGCCTCAGGGACTGAGCTGGCCAGGATTGGGGCGGAGCTAGACGGGGGAGGAGCCACCTTGGGGCGGGGCTTTCACACGCACCTCCTAGGCCTCCTCCTCCGCCCCACTCCGCACCTCGGTCTCAGGCAGCCACTCCGGGTTTATTTGTTTACAAGCGGATTACGTCAGCTCCTCCCTCTCTTCCCGGCCTCTGGGCCCGCCCCCCAGCGGCCCTTCTTCCCGCCCCCTCTGGGTCCGAATCTGCCTGCGTCACAATGGTGCGATCTCCAGATTGGCTGGCGTCTGCCGTCACGCTCCGGGTACGCCACTTCCTTTCTGCGGTGCTATAAAATGTGCTGCACGGCGGTGGCAGCTCTTCGCCCCTCGGAGCTGGAAATGCAACTCTCAGGATCCTCCGAGGCTACCGAGCTGGAGGCGGAGGCGGCTGGGGAGGTCCGAGCGATGTGACCAGGCCGCCGTCGCTCGTCTCTCCCTCTCTCCTGGCGCCTCCTGGCTCGAAAATAACTTTTTTAGTCTAAAAGAAAGAAAAGAAAAAAAAAGCCCTTAGAACCAGTAGCCGTCCGCGCCTCGCGCCCTCGCTTCCTTTCGGTCGTCGGCTCTGGGCGGGTGCCCGGGGTGGCCGCTCCGCCGTCGGGGCCGCGCCGCCGAGCCCCGGCCGCCCCGGGCCGCCCCCGTCCGCCGCCCCCATGCATCCCTTCTACACCCGGGCTGCCACCATGATAGGCGAGATCGCCGCCGCCGTGTCCTTCATCTCCAAGTTCCTCCGCACCAAGGGGCTCACGAGCGAGCGACAGCTGCAGACCTTCAGCCAGAGCCTGCAGGAGCTGCTGGCAGGTGAGCGGGGCGCGGGGCCGCCGCGGGCCGCCGCCAACGGGCGCGTCCCGGCCGGGGGACTGGGGGGCTGGGCGGCGGGGCGACGGCGACACGCACAACAAAGGATCGGAGCCGGGCGACGCGGAGCTGCGCCCCGACGGCCGATCGCGGGGGACAAAGGAGCGGCGGGGCCCCGCGCCCCCTCCCCCAAGTCGCTCGACCGTTTCCCTGAGGTGTCCTGTCGCCGCCGCTGCCCCGAGTGGGCTCGGGAAGGACGTGCCGGGTCCCCGCACCTCCAGTCCTGTTGCCCATTAATCATCGGATTTGTCACTGGTACAAATAGAGCCCAGAGTGTGGCTTAGGGTTTCTTGTTTTTCTTCCCTTCGGGGTTAACAATCCACGGTGGAGTTGACCACCCCCTCCTCCCCCCGCCCCAACTCCAAAGCCATAAAGTCTATTGTGTGTGACCGGGGCGGGGTGGAGAAAGTAAACAGGTTCCCGCCTGGCCACTGGTGCCTGGCCCGCCCGGGTGCGCGCGGATTCCTGTTTTGGCGGCTCGACCAGTCGATTCCGGGATGGTGTTTGCCACAACACTGTTCATTCCGAAGCCTGGTCTGCCCTCTGTCCATCCTCTGTGACCACCGCGAATGCAGCCCTGGGCGTTTGTAAAAGTTGGTAGTTTTCATTTTCGCCCCTCAGGAGTCGGCAGGAGGAGGAAGTGCAGTTGGTCCGAGCTTAAGACCGATCTAAGCATTGTTTCTCTGTTCTTTTCTCCCATAGAACATTACA
Organism: Rhizomys pruinosus; assembly: GCA_009823505.1. Classification (NCBI taxonomy): domain Eukaryota; kingdom Metazoa; phylum Chordata; class Mammalia; order Rodentia; family Spalacidae; genus Rhizomys; species Rhizomys pruinosus. The sequence goes on from VZQC01002834.1 coordinate 1,911,176, forward strand.
AACATCACTGGTTCCCAGAAAAGCCGTGCAAGGGATCAGGTTACCGATGTATTCGCATCAACCATAAAATGGATCCTCTGATTGGACAGGCAGCCCAGCGGATTGGACTGAGCAGTCAAGAGTTGTTCAGGCTTCTCCCAAGTGAACTCACACTCTGGGTTGACCCCTACGAAGTGTCCTACAGGATTGGAGAGGATGGTTCCATCTGTGTGCTGTATGAAGCCTCACCAGCAGGAGGTAGCACTCAAAACAGCACCAACGTGCAAATGGTAGACAGCAGAATCAGCTGTAAGGAGGAACTTCTCTTGGGCAGAACAAGCCCTTCCAAAAACTACAATATGATGACTGTATCGGGTTAAGATATAGTCTATGGATGGATCATCTTATAATGGATGGATAAATTTGATTTTTGATTTGGGTGGGCTCCTCTTGGGGATGGATTATGGAATTTAAACCATGTCACAGCTGTGAAGATCTGGCACAAGATAGAGTGGTAATAATTTTTTTAAGTGACAGTGCCATAGTTTGGACAGTACCTTTCAATGACTTAATAGCCTGTGAGTCCAGTGAACAATCACTTTATTTGCTAGGGAGTGAAGTCCAGTCCTAGGGTGGTTTTCAGTTTCTCCCAGACCTAAATATACCTAAATTGTCACATCAGCCCCTTTAAGGAAAATCTGTATTTCAAAGAACCCTTCTCTGCATTCAGTGTCGCAGAGGAATTTGCACTATTACACTTGAAAGTTAACGGTAACTTTTTTGGCAGCTCAGTAGGAAAGCTCAACGTTTTAAGCATGGTAGTACTGGAAATTTTCCGTGACTTTTACCTAGCACTTAAATGTATAAATGTACATAAAGACAAACTAGTGCGCATGACCCGGGGAAAATGGTCAGACCTTGTATTGTGTTTTTGGCTTTGAAAGTAGCAAGTGACCAGAATCTGCCGTGGCAACAGGCTTTTAAAAGACCCTTAAAAAGACACTGTCTCAACTGTGGTTCTTAGCACCAGCCAGCTCTCTGTACATTTGCTAGCTTGTAGTTTTCTAAGACTGAGTAAACTTCTTATTTTTAGAAAGTGGAGGTCTGGTTTGTAACTTTCCTTGTACTTAATTGGGTAAAAGTCTTTTTCCACAAACCACCATCTATTTTGTGAACTTTGTTAGTCATCTTTTATTTGGTAAATTATGAACTGGTGTAAATTTGTACAGTTCATGTATATTGATTGTGGCAAAGTTGTACAGATTTCTATATTTTGGATGAGAAATTTTTCTTCTCTCTATAATAAATTGTTTCTTATCTTGGCATTTTAATCAATCTCTTGTCATGATTACAGAGGTTCAGCTAAATATTTTTCTCAGAAGTCTGAGGTTTGTAAGCTATGTGAATTTCAGTTGCACACTGATCACACTGAAAAAAAAAACTTGGTGAGGAATGAAGGTGGTGTGTGTGTATTCAATTAGGTGTTAGGAGGAACAGGAGTGAGGGCTGGTTTTTTTTAACAAAAGCTAAAACATGGACACATTCACAGGCTGGTGGATAAGAGACAAAGGTAACAGCTTTCAAAAAAGGGATGACACTCAAGGATTACATGTCATTGCTTCCTGTTGAAGTGAAGACAGAAATGTTCCTCTCTGGCCCACCTTTGAGAAATAGTTATTTTGCCCCATGGATTCTTTGTTCAATTAGAAAATCCTGGTAGGTGACCTGTAGTCTTAAAGAACAGGTTAATCACTGCAGAAAGATCTTTATTTTTTGCCTTTCATCACCTGCAAGATTTACATTAAAATCTCATTAAGCTGGAATTCAACAAAAGGTATGTTGATGAATTTTTATTCTCAAAAGTTGAAATGCTGACTCTGAATCCCTCATTTTCATATTAAGGTAAATTCATACAGAGGTTGCTGTAGTGTAGGTGAGTTATTACTGAAGAAGACCATGAGCAGATTTGCTGGGAATTCTTTGGTTGTGGAGGTTAAAATGATATTTTGGTGGAAATAGAAAGCACAGAAATTTGAGTTCTGCTTTACAGTTAAGTCGGCAATTCATAGCGGCTGGGTTTTTATGAGGGTAGTGGTACTTTTGTAACTGTGTTCCCATTGGAAATACGAAATTTAAATTACTTGAAGTCAGGAATCCCAAATAAATTTGAGGCTTCTTTCTTAATCTGGAAGATGAAGTTTTTCTCAGACTATTCAGAAATACACCATTGAACATGCCAGGTCTCTAAATACGAATGATAATTCATATACTTTACTGCAGGCCATTTCAGGGAGTTTTACTTTTGTTTTTTTCTGAAACAGTCTCTTGCTCTGTAGACCAGGCTGGCCTCCCACTCCAGATCTTCCTTCCTCAGCCTTCAGGGTACAGGGATCACAAATGTAAGGCATAACTCCATGCTAGGAGTTGGGGTTCTTTTTGTTGTTTGTGGTTAAAAATTAATGGGTTTCATTATGACATTTTTTCATACACCTATATCATTTGTCCAACCCCCCCTGAGTTGGAATGCTTTATGATCAAAGCCCATGGATGACTACTGTCAATTACTAATATTGGGTTTTTCAGCCCTTTCTCTAAAATCTCATTTGATTAAACTTGACTTGAACACTACTGCAGTGTAAATTTTAAAGAGTCTCACTCCAATGCTCCCCAATTTGTGTATCATTTGGTAAGTGGAAGCTACTGAACTGGGAGGCTTTGAACAAGGATTCTTGAGACCTAAGGGAAAGCGAGGATGACTTCCACAGACAGACACTTCCGGGCTAAACCTTGTCAAACGTCTTGGTCAGAAGACCCCATTGACTGTTTTGGAAGAGACTTTTTGATAATTGAAAAATCTGTTGAGAGCTTAACAAAAATGAATACATTAGAATTCTGGTGGTGTCTGGCCATTAAGTTCTTTAAAAGGCATGCAAATTTCTCAGACCTGGCATCCAGCTGTTTCTGTGACTTCCATTCCCCAGACAATTAAGCCCAGCCTGTGTCTGCAGCTTAGCCATAGCTGGCTGATCTTTCTTGCTCACTGCATGGAGAATGCTTTGCTTAGCTGGTTTGACAAACACTTGACTGCATTGTGCACATCGCAGGTCTCAGTTCGTGACACGTATCATTTATACCACTTTGTTCCTTTAATTCAATGGTGGTATAATTTGAACAGGTTTTGCAGTGCCAGAGTGGGGAAAAAAAGTGTTTATTGGAAATCCTCTTAAGAAAAGATGATTGTTCAGAATTAGTTGTGTTGGCACCAGGGATTCATAGTTAAGATTAATAGTAAGGTTGAGCAGTGTTACTTTGTGTCAAATTGTTTTCTCTAAATGTTAAGAGTGTCTTGCTCCATAAAACTGAAACAAAAGTTGAAGTGCTTTACTGTTGTGTTTCATCTGAGACAGGCTGGGCTTGAACTTGCTATGTAGTCATGGAAGACATGAAACACCCTGATCCTTCTGACTTTTTCCTGGGATTTCATGAGTGTACCACTAAGCTTGGCTTGAAGTCCATATTATAGTAAGAACCATCCTAGTTCATAGAGGGTGTGACTTCTGTCACCTTTGTCTTTATTTAAAATATTTCTGTAGTGATAGACTGGAAAGGTTACCAGAAAATGGACTTATGTTAGAATTGTACAGATAATTTCTTTGTCACCACCATAACTTATACTGGCAAGTAGTTTTGCTTATGTGTGGGTTTTAAATAAATATAGGATTGGTCTTCACATTCCAAGGAAGGAAGCAGTGTTCCTGATGGCCATTGTTGAATGGCTAAAGGTTTCCAGGTCCTCTTTAATCTTGGAAATAAACTTGTGTGCTGCTAGACTTTACCTGGCTGTATTTTTACAGGTTTCAGACTCTCCTTCCTCTTCATAAAATGTAACAGGCTGCATTTCATACCGAAGGTTCAGGATACCTTCTCCCCTTCACTTCACTTTTATTTCAGGTGATTATGCTTTTAATAAGCTTTAATTTGCCAGTCTGAATTTGCCAGTCTGAATCTACACACAGGAGACTGAAAGTGTTCTCACTGAAGCTGTGTGGATTACTTATCTGAAAGTATATAAAAGCTGCAAAGATATAAAGAGCAGCTAAGACTCACGTGCGTTGGACTTTAATATATGTCTCAATCTGTTCTCAATCTGCCTAGTTTATTTTCATGTTTGGAACATAGCAGTATTAAAAAAAAATGTTTCCTAGCAAATGATTTGTGCTCCTAATTGGTGTGAGCCGTGTCACAGGCTTTCAGTCACAATTTGGGACTATTTAAGCTAGAGAAATCAATGTCATTTGTAACTTCTAGTTGTATCTGTAGTTCTACCCTTGTTGCCAAGGAGTTAAAATTTGTATTTCTGAGCTGCTCCTGGGTAAGCCTTGGATTATATTAATACTGAGGATTGATACCATATTCTCAAGTTTGTACAGTAGTAACACCAGCTTGGCTGCAATTTAATTGGAATTACCAACTTTTTGCATTGCTCAGGGTGTCAAACAGGAATAAAAACGATGATCAACTTCTACTCATAGAATTTTTTCTTCTAAGAGTGCTCCTAAGAAGCTCATCTTTTTAGATGCATTTTGAGTTCAATTTCTGGCTGGCATGATCCTTCGTGGTATTTATTGTTTCAGTTTTAAAAATACAGAGTCCATTTGGGAACTTTCGTGCTTATAGAGACTAAGATGGTGATTTGAGTCTAGCCCAGGATTCCTACAAAGGGAGAAATAGGAACTGGGGAACTTAGGGAAGATTTAGATGTTTAGTGACATTTCATTTGCTCTGGTCAGAGGTGCATCTCAAGAGGTGTGCTTGGGTTTGGGAGTTATTGCTGAAGGGATTCTGTACTTCATGAATCTGAGGCAGAGTCTGAACTCCATGTGAACATTCAGGTCAGAATGGCAGCACAGGTTATTGGGCCTCTGTGGAAGCAGCCTTGAGGGAGGTGTGGATGAGAAGCATACATGGAGGTTACTCTTGAGGACACGTTGAAAGGAAAACATTTTGCACATTGCTTTTTTGCTGTTTTGTAAAGATGGATGTTTTCTAAGCTGTCTGTTTAAAATCACTTAGCAATTATAAACTCTTTTTCTTGTATCCTTAGGTGGTGAAGGCTATTTGTGAACCTATTCTTGGTAGTAAAGAATGATTATAGGCCAGCCCTATAACATGAAAATAAGGACCACCAGGCAGGAAGAACAATTAGAGATAACTGAGTTCCTATATTTGGAGAACAGTTCATCACTACTTCAAATTAACATTGGTAGAAGACATTTGCCTATGGGCATATTTTTCTCTAGTGATTCTTTGGATGGTCATATTGAAACTTGTTCTTCAGAAATTTTTTTTTCAGTTTTCATGTGTATGCAAAAACAAACAAACAAACCCCCCCACTTTTCAGTCTATATAAGCAAACACAATTTTATTGAAGGGGTGTATGATCAAGATGTTCAGATTGTTTCTGTAGATTATTAGTATGAGTGGATGAGTATTTGTTTGCTCTCCCAACAATAACTTAAAATTATGATGTTTGTCCTTTAAGTGATTAGTCTTAAGAGCTTTTGGAGCAGTTCAGAGGGGATCACCATACATGATTTTAGCTTATCTGCATATATCCTCATTTACATAAAATTGAGTCACTTTTTCACAGTCAACACATACCCCAAATTGGTGCTGCCAGTTCAAAGTCTCTGTCCCTATATGTGTTCAGTTATGTTTTGCAATGTGTTTAAATTCATATTAGATGTTTCTTAGAAATCTTGAAGTTGTTAGGGTTCGTAACATTGATAAGAAAACTAACTTAGTCATAAATCTGTGTCTAAATTATTTTTAGCAGACTTTAGCCAGAAGTCTCTGTACCTTACTCCCTTCGTTCTAAGGCATACTACATTTTTGGTAGTAAAGATGGACTTAGAGAAGATTCTGTAAATGGACGTAGTCTTTAACTGATTAGACCTGACAATTGCACTATATCCAGGATTGTCTTACATTTTTGAAGCCTTTGGTCAATAAACACTGACTGTATTTCCTATAAACTGTGCCTTTTGAGCCTTCTGGTCATCAATGGACATTCTTATTTGATCTTCCACTAAATTGGTGAGGTTGGCAGGCCACGATTTTTTCATTTTCATTTTCCGGGTAGACAACTAAGAGCTTTAATTTGCCCCAAGGTTTTGGATGATGGTATATTGTGGTGTGTGATCTGTTTGCTTTGTTTCTTTCACATTCGGTAGACTGTGATACAGTGTCTCATTGCTGATTGGTCATTTTTGGTCATCTTTTATCTTTATCAGTCTTGAAACTGAGCATGCTCGGGAGACATAAAACTATTTTCAACAAGGCTTTTCTTTCAGGGACATTTGGGCCTTAGTGTGAAGAATACTACTTGGATACAGATGAGTGGGTTGGAACCTTAGCCAGTACCAGCTTGTGTCATGGAACAGCCATGTAATCTGTGTCATTCCATATATAAAAATGGGAATGTTGTCAAGGCCAACCAAACAAGTGAAAACATGTATACACTGGGTGCTTGGCATGGACTACCATATCGAGGAAGCCAATTAAATATAACACATTATTTTTTCCCCTCAAATATTTGATTATAGTGTGATTATGTTTGAAGTTTTTTGTTTTGCTTTGTTGTTTTATTTTATTTTGTATTTTGGACTTTTTGAGATGGTCTCCTGTAGCCCCAGCTGTCCTAACACTCACTATGTAGACCAGGCTGGCCTTGAATTCCAGAGATCTGCCTGTCCCTGGGCAGTGCTGGGATAAAAGGCCTGTGCCACCATACCCAGCTGTGAAGTTTTTAAGAAAGTCAACTTTAGCTTTATGTGGTGCTGCATGCCTTAAATTCCAGTGCTCAGGGGGCAGAGGCAGGGGATCTCCTAATTTGAGGCCACCCTGAATTGCCAATTCCTGCAAGAAATGTACCTGTGTTTAAAAAAAAATATATAGAAAGGAAAGTGAGTTGTTTCTGCTTTTGAAGACTAGAAATACCAGACCTCAAGTTTTATTTCACAGACTTTTCTGAGCCAGACCCTTAAGGTTCAGAGCTATCTTCTCAGTTAAAAAAAGCTAAAATCTTTCAGATCCTTTGTCTGTATTGGAGACACCTTAAGTAGGGAGATGAGGTCATTCTACTAAGTGTGTGTAACAACCTGTGTGTTAGTGAGTTTCCATCAGTTTAGTCTTCACTGTGGCCCTTTGCTGTGTAAAGTAAGTTGCCTTTTCCCAGGCTTTGCTGTCCTTCAAACCCTTTGTATCTGAGCAGGAAGCTTTCTTTCAAACGGTGTTTTTTTCCATGGAACTCAGTGCTTCTCAATCTGTTCTTTACCTAGAGTGGTGTGAGTACTTCCTTGACTGCAAATAAAAGTAGCAGCCTTTTTAGAAGTGAGCAGCTTGGGTTTGAGTTTCGTCTAATGTAACCGAATGCAACGTTCACTGTTAGCATGAGTCACCAACTGACCATATCACTCATTTCCCCTGGTCAGTCATTTGTGAGTCATTGGCTTTGGGCTCTTTGGCTGTGACGGATCCTTACTGAGTACTTACTGTGTGCTGGCTTATGCTTCATTACTGCACATAAACTTCACTGAAGTGGGTGATCAGCCATTAGCTTTGTTATTTTGCAATTATGCAGGAGCGAGCCCCCCATCTTACCTCCCTGTGTGTACTTGGAAGACCAGGTCTGCTTCCACTGAGCTGTAATTTCAAACCTTGTTTTACTTTTTTACATTTTTTTAAATTTTGAGATAGAGTCTCACTAAGTTGCCCAGGCTGGCCTTGAACTCACCGTAGCCTAGGCAAGCTTTGAACTTAAAATCTTATTGCTTCAGCCTCCAGAAAAGCTAGGATGTTAGGTCTTCACCACCAGGCCTGGCCGAAGGAGCCTGTCGTTTGACACACAGGGTCTCACTAAGTAGCCTAGAACTTGATGTATAGACCAGGCCGGAGTGCTCTAACATGCCTGGTCTATGGCCCATTAAAAAAAAAAAAAATTAATATGGGAGGGGTGGCTAGAGAGATGACTCAGTGGTTAAGAGCACTGACTGTTTTGCAGAGGACCCAGGTTTGATTCCCAGCACCCAAATGGCAGCTGACAACCATCTGTAATTCCAGTTCCAGGGGCTCCAATGCCCTCTTATGATCTCTGTAGGCATTGTACAACATAGGTGGACTTACATGTAGGCAAAAAATTCATATGTATAAAATAAAAAATTAAAATTTTAATATGGGACCCATTATTATTCATTTTGTTGTCTTTTTGAGACTGTTTCCCTGTAGCCCCACCAGCCTGGAACTCATTATGTAGACCAAGATGGCCATAATATCACAGAGATCTCACAGAGATCTGCCTGCCTCTGCCTCCTCAGTTCTGGGATTAAAAGCATGAGCCATCTAGAGCCCTTGAGATTTAAAGACAAAAATCTCTTTGCTCCTTTCAGAAGTCTCTCTCTCTCTCTGCATATATATATAATATATATAATATAAATATATATGTTGTCAGAAGAGTTGTCCTAAAAAAAAATAAAAAGAATAGTTGTCCTTTGAAATACTCGCTATGGTTATAGAAATAAAGATGGGCAACCTACTACTAGGGCACTGAAACCTTACACAGTATGTTTCCCTAAATCCCCAATTCTTGGATTTCTCCCATTGTATGAGTCTGTAAGTGCTTTAAGGCTCCTGGGGTCTCTGTTGTTTAAAATATGACTAGCCTCTTGTTCTCTATCACTAACACCTTTCACATCCATTGAAAACAAATCCTGAGCCCCTAGGTGCCAAGTACTATGCTAAACACTAGGGATGCAAAAACATTCAAACCCTTGGATCCTAGTGAGAGAGAGGAGAGAGAGAGTTGCCAAACATATGCAAAAGCTGGGCCTGAACTGAGATGTGCTGAGGAAAAAGAGACAAAGTTGAAACAGTGAAAGCGGGTAGGCCGCCCTGCCCCACAAAGGTTTCCCAGACTTGGAGGTGAAATATGAAAGAAGAGGCGCTTTCAGCAGAGAGACAAGCAGAGAGGACTGAGTGCAGGAGAGTGCAGGGAGAGAAGAAGGAAGACGGGAGGAAGTAGAGTGAGGCCCTTCAGGAGGCTTGCATAGCTGTGGTGACCTTATCCTTTGGTGCATTGATTAACCATCAATTAAAAGAGATGCTGTTTGTGATTAAACACTGCAAAGCATCTGCCAGGACCTATGGCCACTTCCCTTTTTAGGCCATGTTCACAGTATTGTCTTTAAGATTTTATTTTTATTTTTATGTGTATGAGTGTTGCCCACGTGTATGTAAGTGCACTCATGCATGCAATGTCCCAGCAGCCAGAAGAGGGCATTGTATCCCACAGGTGGTTGTTAGCTGTCATATGGGTGCTGGGAACCAAACCTCATTCTCTGCAAGAGCAGCCAGCTCTTAAGCACTCAGCCATCTCTCCAAGGCTTAAGGGCTGGCATCTAGCACCATGTCTCCTGTGAATGTGTCAAGGACTTACACCTGAGTAGATCCCAGACAGAACTCAAAGACAGTATTTCTCAACACAGCAAGATGGTATGTTTGCCCTTGCGTAGGTAATGGCTATTATGTGTTTTAAAGCTTTGACAGGAAAAGATAGTTAAGCCACTAGATCTGTTGGTCATTTTAGAGCTACCACCGTGGTATATGAAATAGCATGTGCAGAAATCTTGAACATTTTCCACATTTTCCCCAGCACTTGTTTTTGTGAAGATTCTTTTTTTTTTTTATTTTATGACTCTGGGGATTGAACCCAGGGCCTTGCATATGCCAGGCACAAGTGCTCTGCCAAGGAAACTGTGTCACTACCCCAAGATTGAGGCACTTATAATTTGATTAAGAAACATGATTGCGGAGCCAAGCCTCAAATTAGAAATGAGTTGTTTTCCTTCCCCTTGTGCAACATTTTATTTTTACTTCTTCAGCATGTGGTGGCAGCTACTCCAAACATCAAACTGTCAGCCGAAGAAGACCCTCCCCCCCAACCACCACTCCCCTGTGATTTAGTGGCTGCTTGTACAGCATGCCCTTCCCTGCTTTGCCCTGAATCTTTTTATTTTTAATATTTATACTTATATTTTATGGGAATGAGTATATTGCCTGCAGGTATATAAATGCACCCGTGTCATACAATGCCTTTAGGAGGCCAGAAGAGGATGTTGTATCCCTTAGAAATGGATTACAGATAGTTGTTAACCACCATGTGGGTGCTGGGAACTGAACCCTGGTTTTCTGCAAGAGCAGCCAATGCTCTTAATGGCTGCTCAGCTGTCTCTCTAAGCCCCTCCTCTGGTTGGTTCACCTGTATCACCCTGTGGTTGGTTTTGCAGCTATGACAAAAAGGGAACTGTGTCAAGCCTTGACACTATGACATCCTAGCCTTGAGGGCTTCCTTTCATCTTGAAATTGTCACCACCAGTTACGGGCCCAGCAGTGAGAAGCTGACCCAAGTCTCTGCACAGTTAGTTGTGAAACTTACTCAATGCTTAAGTTTAAAGATTCTTGAGCCAGAGATAAAAAGAATTGCCTTAAATAGACTTCGTAATGAGTGGCAGCTACTGAGGGACAGCATCTCAGTGATTGGGAAACTTCTTTTTAGTATTCAGTGGGAGCCTGGTCTGGAACCAGATTTCGAGTTAACTTTTTTCCTGAAAAAGGCACTGTGTCCTGTCAGAGCGAGGTGGATTATGATGGCCGCGGTGAGTGGGTTACAGACATTTTTTTCTCAATGCAGTATTACTACCTCCAGTACCAGGGCCCACTCCTGTCACAGACACTGCAGAGCCATCTTAGAAACAAGGGCAAGTCTGCACAGGTGGAAGGGATGTGGAAGACAGATGTGGCTAGTGCAAGCCTTGTCAGAACCGGATTCCAAATGGAGTGGCCCCTGCTCCATTGATACCACCAGGGGCTTTAGTTCTTGTTTTCCTTTTTATTCTCTCTTTTTTGAGACAAAGTTTCATGTAGCCCAGGCTGGCCTTAGAATCACTATGTAGCCTAGGATGACTTTGAACTTTTGATCCTGGACCCTCTATTTCCCGGGATCTGAGACACACCACTAACCCTGCTTTATGAGGTGCTGGGGGTGGAGCCGGAGACTATGTACATGCTAAACAGGCATTCTCCCTTTGGCGGGCTGGGATTATAAGTGCAGCCCCTGCACCTTGCTTTCTTATGTGGGTTCTGGGGACTGAACTCAGGTCATCCGGTTTCCATAGCAAGCCCTTTACCCACTGAGCCAGGTTGGAGGCTTAAGTGTTGCATTTGCCTTGTTTGACTTTCCTATTAGGACGATATTAAAATCAGGGAAGCTTTAAAATTAGATTAAAATGTTCTACACTCTTAAATATTTACTGAGCACCTACTATGATGTGCAAAGCTTTTCTTAGGTATTTGAGGATAATAAAATTTTTAAATTGATGATGCGTACGAGTGTTTTCTCTACTTAAGAGAATTACAAACCCTCACAGACAGGCTAGTAAGACAACCTAAACTTTGAAAACGAATTCTGATTTTCTTAAATTCCATTACCTACAATAAATAGAAAACAAGAACATGTATTCAGGATGACACAAACTATGTGCTCATATTTTGTCAGGCTGTTCAGTTGGACATGCTACAGGTGAGTGTTGAAAACAAAAATAGTGCTCTTGGTGATAATTAGATACATGGGAAATTCAGTTATCCAAAGGCAGCCGTTCCTCATGGAATAGAGATTACAGTAGAGAGTGGTTATCATTGAAAGACCTTGGTGGCCTTCTGTGGATGAGATGAGATCAAAGCAAGGGAACACTGCTTTCATCACACAGTTAGTTAAAAATCATACAACGCTTATTTTGTTTTATTTTTGTATTATAGTTGGTTGGGCAAGGGAGGCTGCACACCACAGCCTACGTGTGGAGGTCAGAGGACAACTTTGTAGAGCCAGTTCATGCCCTCCATCGTCGTATGGATTCCAAGGATTGAACTCAGGTCATCGGTGCCTTTACCCTCCGAACTTTCTCACCAACCCCCATGAAACCCATATTTAAGGCACTGCCAGGAATCCTGCCTATTTTATTTTATTATTTTATTTTATTTATTTTATATTTTATTTTATTTTTATATTTTATTTTATTTTATATCTTATTTTATTTTATATTTTATTTTATTTTATTTTATTTTTATATTTTATTTTATTTTATTTTATTTTGGTATTTAAGGCTCTCCCTTTCAGTACCAGCTGGCCTGGAGCTTGCTCTGTAGACCAGGCTGGCCTTGAATTCACAGAGATCCACCTGCCTCTGCCTCCTGAGTGCTGGGATTAAAGGCGTGCACCACTACGCCCAGCTCTGCCCATTCCTAACTCACAGAAAGTTTCTGGTGTGAGATTTCTTTGTGTTTTATTTTGTTCTTGGTTTTTTCTTTGGTTTAGTTTTTTCCAGAGTTAGAATTTTTTTTTTTAAGATTTAATGCTATTCATATGTATACATGTGTGTCTGTGTGCACTACATGGTATGTAGGTACCCATGGAGGCCAGAATAGGGCACTGGATCCTGTGAAGCCAGAGTTCTAGGCAGTTGTGAGATGCCTGATGTGGGTGATAGGAACCAAATACTAGTCCACTAGAAAAGCAGCAAGCACTCTTAACCTCTGAGCCATTTCTCCAGCTTTTTAAAAATTTTATTTTATTCTTTTTTTTCCCTTCAAAACAGGATCTTGGGGTTGGAGAAATGGCTCAGCAGTTAAGAGCACTGACTGTTCTTGCAGAACATTTGGGTACAAATCCCAGCACCTACATGGTGGCCAACAACCATCCATAGCTCCAGTTCCAGGAGACCCAATGCCCTCTTCTGTCCTCCGAGGACACTGCATGACAGGGGTGTACTTCTACACATGTAGGCATGACACTCGTACACATACAATAAATAAATAAATTAATTAATTAATTAGTTAATTAATTAATATCCAAACAGGGTCTTGTGAAGCCCAGGCTGCCCTACCCTAGAACTCACTAGTTAGCCAAGGACAGCCTTGAACTTTATTTCTGATCCTCCTGACTATTAAGTGTTGGAGTGTAGCTGTACTGGGATCAAGCTGAGAGCTTTGTGCATGTTAAGCCAGCACTCCAGCAAGGAGTCATATCCCCAGCCTGGTGTTCCTTTGTTGAGACAGGATATTGTGATGTAACACAGGCTAGCTTCATACTCCGCCTTCCTTAACTTCCTAAGAGCTGGTACTTAAGGTGCGAGTCACTATGCACAGCTTCGGTATTAGGATTTTAAAGTGAGTATTTCCGTATACCCATTCACTCTGTACTTTCTCAAACATCATTATTTCTGCCCTGGACATGTTTGCTAACCTAGGATGTAAGAGTATTTCTGCTTACTCATATTTACTATTTACTGTACTAATTAGTCTAGTGTAAGTGGTCTTTTTACTGCATAGGAATTGGGTGGGTTGTTTGTTATTGTTTTTTTGAAACAGGACAGTACAGACTGTACAGACCAGGCTGGCCTTGAACTCACAGCAGCTTGCTTCTGAGTACTTTTTGGTGTACTAAAGCTGAGTTCAAACTACTGCCAGGAGTCTCCCCATTGTTGAGAGGCTGAGCAAGGCTGAAAAGGAAGCATAAATCTTAAGAAAGGATCTGTAGCCAGGCATGGCAGCACACACCTTTAATCCCAGCACTGGGAAGGCAGAGGCATGCAGATCTTTTGTGAGGTTGAGGTCAGTCTGGTCTACCTAGATAGAGAGTTCTAGGACAGCCAGGGCTACATAGTGAGACCCTGTTTAAAAAATAAATAAATAAAATAAAGGATCCTTCTTATCTCTTAAAGTTCATAAATAAATATTGACAGATAGTTTTGGCCATTTGACTAAAAATGGTGAGACAGTTGTGAGGAATGAGAGAGGTAATAAATGAAAGATGGGGAAATATGCCAAAAACTGATAGGGATGTTGTGTAGGATTTCGTGCAGAATTGGGAATTTTACTCACAGCAAACAAATGTAAATACCAAAGGTTACAAGAGACCTTATTTATGTTTGGGGATTTTTTTTTTTTTTTTTTTTTGCAGGGGGA
>VZQC01002834.1:1930230-1933438 GCA_009823505.1 Rhizomys pruinosus
ATAAATTTCTCTTTGCCAGGCATGGTGGTAAACTTCTGTAATCCCAGTTCCCTGGAGACTGAGGCAGGAGGATTGTGAATTTGGTGAGCCTGTCTCTGATAAAAGAAAAATAAATTTGTCCACCATTGAAATGAAGTTTAAATAAAATCCATACTTTTCATCTTTGTCAATAGCTTCCCAGGCTCTCCTTCCCAGTCACATGTGGCCCCATGATAGAAATAGAGAATATGTTGAGTGTGGTGTTGCACTTTTTAGGTCCCATGTCCTAGGAGGCAGTGGCAAGTGGATCTCTATGAAACTGAGGCCTACCTATGTAGTGAGTTCCAGGCCAGCTGGGGCTACACGGAGGCCCTGTCAAAAAAATAAAACAAGTGGCCGGGCGTGGTGGCGCACGCCTTTAATCTTAGCACTTGGGAGGCAGAGGCAGGCGGATCTTTGTGAATTCAAGGCCAGCCTGGTCTACAGAGTGAGTTCCAGGACAGCTGGGGCTACAGGGAGACCCTGTCTCGAAAAGACCAAAATAAATAAATAAATAAATAAATAAATAAATAAATAAATAAAATAAAACAAGTAAATACATAAATAAGAAAATGTGTACAAAACCAAGCATTCGAGTTTGGTGTTGAGGGGAAAAAAAGGAAATTGTGAAAGTTCTCTCCTTATTCTTTGATGGAAGAGTATAAGTAACTACATAAGTAACTTCTTGACTTTATCTCAAGGAAGCTTGCCATTCAAAGAATACCCCTTGAGAACAGAACAGTGAACCCCTCTACTTGGCTCTGCATCCTTCCATCTCCGGGTGTCGTACCTAGCCAGCAAAGTCTTGTCTCCTCCTCAAACAAGACTTTTGTTCCTTATAATACTTTCCTGATTTCAAATCTCCATTTCTTAATTTTCTATATGCTTATTGCTTTTTAAAATTGTTTGATTTTAGTTCAAAGATAAATATAGCACCTGGTGTCTTTTTTCTGTATGAAAAACATGAGCACAGTGATTTTTTTTAAAGATCAAGAAGAAGGGGGCTAAGGAGATGGCTCAGCACTTAAGAGCACTGGCTGCTCTTGCAGAGGACCCAGATTCAATTCCCAGCACCCACGTGGTGGCTAACAACTGTCCCTAGCTCCAGTTCCAGGGGATCCAACACCTTCTGACTCTGTGCCACATAGGTGCATTTACACACATGCAGGCAATACGCTCATACACATAAAATAAAAATAAGAAAAATTAAAAAAAAAAGCCAAGAAGAAAAGATTGCTCCTCATTAGTAATAGATTCAGTAGAGAAGAAACTCGGATGTGGAGTGATGCTATATGAAAAGGTCTGGGAAATATGTATTCCCAGCCCCCATCTCTTCTAGACAAGGTTCCGTACAGGTTGGCCTCAAATTCACAAACCTCCTCCTCCCTCAGCCTCCTCCTGAGTGCTGGAAAGTCCCTGGCTCTTTCCTTTTAAATATGCAAAGTATCTGAGTTTGTGAGGTAATATAGGGTGGAGATTCATGAGCTATGATAAGATAATATATTTTATCATAATAAAATTACAGAGAAATAGGGGCTAGAGAGATATTCTGGTGGTTAACAGCACTTCTCTTCCAGAAGACCAGAGTTCGGTTCCCAGCACTCCCATGATAGCTAAAAGCCATTCTTCGCTCCAATTCCAGGGGATCCACACCCTCTTTCTGGCGTCCATAGGCACTGCATGCTTGGGTACACTTACATACATACAGGCAAAAGATTCATACACATAAAATAAAAATAAGTAAAAATGCGTTTAAAAGTACAGAGAAATAGGTGAGCTTACTAGGGAGGGGAGTAATGGCCCTTGTAAGGAAAACAGCATTAGGACAGTCTGTGGTGGTGGAGGGAGCCACAGGAAAAAGGAAGTGACACTGGATTATAGACTGAGGAAAGGCCGCAGACAGTGAAGAACAGTCCGGTTTACACAAAGCTTAAGGTATGTGAGTAAATCAGGCCTTGTCCAAAATAGAAAGAGTTCAAAAAAATGCAATCACTGAGGGAGAAAAGCAGATGCATGACAGTTCACTTGGTGCTGGGAGTGTTTGGGGGTTGACTGAAAACCTTGAGGGGGGTGGTCTGGACATTGAATGAATCATTTGCATAATAGAAATAAGATGAGTTGTCATTTGCCGGTAAGCATGTGCTTAGCATGTGCAAAACATTGGATTCAGCCCTCACCAGGCACACACACACACACACACACACACACACACGCACACGCACGCACGCACACACACTCACATAATGGATATTCAAGTATACATGATCTCACACACACACACACACATAAAGAATGGATATTCAAGTATACATCATCTCACACAAGCACACACACACATACACGCACGCACGCGCACACACGCACATAAAGAATGGATATTCAAGTATACATGATCTCATTATTCTTTGTGCAAACTTGCTAGAGCTTTCCTAAAAAAAAAAAAAATCCTTTCAAAATTGCTCTCAGCAATAGTTCTTGCTCCATTGAACTAAAGTGTAAAGAGTGCCAACCAAGTTCTCTTTTTTTTTTACTCAACAATTTTAGAGTTTTTCTCACCTGTTCCCATGGGCTGTGACCACTTCCCCTTTCTTAATAAAGTTCTTTCTTTTTCTCCCAACCTGCTCCTTGGAAGTACCCATGCTATTTGAAAACCAGACAAAACTTCCAGCCTAACTTCCCAACATCCTTCCTCTTAGCAAAGAGTGCGGCAGGAAGGTATGGCAGAACCCCTGACATGGGGAGATGGCAGACTCATGTCTGCAGCTTGGAATCAGGAGATGAGGTTTCCACCTGACCCTGCCTAGATTGATTGTTCGATTCTGTCACTTGCTAAATGCTTAATCTCCAGCGAGTTGCCCAGTTCCTCTATATCCCAGTTTCCTTCTCTATAAAATGGAAATAACATGTAACCCCGCAGGGGTTATTGTGAAAATTAACTGATAATCCACAGAGAGCATTCAGTGTATATTTTGATAACTATTTCTAATTTGTGTGTGTGTGTGTGTGTGTGTGTGTGTGTGTGTGTGTAGATATCTGGCCTGGAACTCACTATGTAGAACAGACTCTTCTCTGTGTCACAGAGATCTGCCTGCTTCTGCCTCCCAAGTGCTGGGACTAAAGACATGTGCCACATGCCCAGTAATCTTTCCAATTTTCTTTTCTTTTTCTTTTTTTTTTTTTTTTTTTTTTT
>VZQC01002834.1:1936568-1986939 GCA_009823505.1 Rhizomys pruinosus
TGCATGAAGGATGCTTGTACTCATGGATTATCACTTATAGCTAAAAATGAAAAAAAAAAAAAACTGAGAGAAAGATGCAGGACAGTTATAGCAGAATGCATGATCTGGGATGGGGTGGGGGTGGGGGGGAGGGAAAGGGAAATAAGCCTGAACTGAATTGGAAAAATGTATGAAATGCACAAAGCATCAATAAAAACTAATTAAAAAAAAAAAAGAAGCTATTTGAATGAACCAGATGTAATCCCAGTGCTCGGGAGGCAGAGACAGTCAGATCTCTGCAATATGGAGGCCAGCCTGGTTCACACAGTGACTTCCTGGCTGGCTGGGACTAGAGAAACCCTGTCAAAAGCAAACAAAGACAATACAAAACAACAACAAAAAACAAGATAGCTGAATGAATTATGTATACATTAGTGCACAATTCCCACAGTCTTCATGAAACCGCATGTTTATATTGCTGCTCCATCATTTGGAAAATTCAGTCTCATATCACGGGCTAAGAAAGAATATCTGCTAGTTAAGCAAGAGCAATTTTATTACTATAGCACACCCATTAAGGGAAAAACGTTCCAGGATCTCTGGCCTGGGTGGAGACTAATAATCAAATTGTTCTTCAAGTTGTCAGTCATCTGGCTAAGGGACCACCCCTCTGGAAGCCTGGAGCCACTTGAAGCCATACTAAAGAATAGGAGGAATATTAGTTATTCCTTTAATGAAATAAGGTTTTTCCTTCCCAGAAGGAAACCATGCAACTTCATAAGTCTCTCCACTTTTCTAAATTACTCAGAAAAGCACAACTTTTCCTTATCTTTTTTTCTAAGCATGCTGTCCTTGAAATTTTGGGCTTCACTCTCTAAAGCTCCCCTCCTCACTGTGTAGGTGCCTGTCCCCATGTGGCAGACCTTCCTGCTGGCTTAACTCAAACAGCACGGCTTTCTCTCTTCCTCTTCTCTATGTCCATGTTTTTGGGTAGCTGTAGAGACTTAACAGCTTTACTGCTGAGGAGATTTTTTTTTCATTTAAACTCTAATAAAATTTTACTTGAGTTTCCTTCTGAGTCTATTCTTAAATTCTTTTATTAATGGGACTAAAAACTCAAGGGATCCAAGTTTCTCTGGAAACATGATTCTTGTGGGAATATCCCCAACTTTCCAATAACAATTTTAGCAAAGACACAGTTTGATCCCAAGGAGAGGTTATTGAGAACCATTTCTTAAGGACTAGTTAACAACTCAAGAGGTGAGAACTGGAAGGCTGGATCCCTACTCTGAGCATAATTCCTCACTACAGAGAAGAGGGGACTTGGAGAAGAGGGAACCTCGTAACCTGGGACACTCTTGAAGGGTGGTTTTGCCTTCCTGAGGGGCACTCCCTTAGCCTGGAGACTGACCAGAACAACTTGAATGGTGGGTCTCCACCCAGGCCAGAGATTCCATTCTTTTAATCTGAAGGAAACAGTTTTCCCTTAATGAGCCTTTATTGCTACTGTAACAAAATTGCCATTGCTTAAGGATAATTATTTACTTTGCTCTTTTAAAAGGAACAATCTAGAAGAAACCTGGGGTCAAATACCTTAGAGAAGCTAAGTCAGAAATAACTAATACAAATGCCTTTGAGTCAAGAAATTTACTCTGGCCTGATTTTCTGCAGAATTAACTTTTCATTTTGGAGGGAGAATGACCAGACTTTAGGAGGTATTTTTCTTCCTAGGATTGCCTGGGAGCAAGGATCAAGAAATAGTTTGTGAAGTTGGTATCGTAGGGCTGGAGAGAGATGGCTCAGGAGTTAAGATCACTGGGTCTTCTTTTTTGGGTGGGAGGGAGGAACGGTGTTTTTGAGACAGGGTCTCCCTGAGGTTCCAGCTGGCCTGGAACTAGCTTTGTAGACCAGGTTGTCCTTGAATTCACAGAGATCTGCCTGTCTCTGCCTCATGAGTGCTGGGATTAATGGTGTGCACCACCATGCCAGGCTGGGTCCTCTTTTTTTTTAACTTTTTTTTAAATGTGTTTGAATGTATTGCCCGCATGTAGGTAGGTGCACACATGTTGTGGTGATCCCATTCTCCTTGGCAAGTCAGGCGTTTTTGAATGTGAGTATTCGTAGAGACTTGCAGGTGAGCCAGCTTGGTACACAGAACAGTGAACAGTAACAACAAAAACAGACCTTGTTTTCAACAAGACGGAAGGAAGGTAAGGACTCATACCTGAGGTTGTCCTCTGACCTCCCGGGTTTCTATGCACTCACATACACACTCCCAAACATGGAGAGAGAGAGAGAGAGAGAGAGAGAGAGAGAGAGAGAGAGAGAGAGAGAGAGAGAGAGAGAGAGAGAGAGAGAGAGGAGAGAATTTTAAAATGAGGTGAGGGTTGGAGTAATAATGGTTCAGTAATTAAGAATGTTGCAGCAGGGCTTGGTGATGCAGGCCTTTAATTCTAGCACTTGGGAGGCAGAGGCAGGCGGATCTTTGTGAGTTCAAGGCCAGCCTGATCTACAGAGTGAGTTCCAGGACAGCTGGGACTACAGGGAGACCCTGTCTGGAAAAGACCAAAAAAAAAAAAAAAAATGTTGCTGCATCGGGCCTGGTGGCTCACATACTTGGGAGGCAGAGGCAGGTGGATCTTTGTGAGTTCAAGGCCAGCCTGGTCTACAGAGAGAGTTCCAGGACAGCTGGGGCTACATGGAAACCCTGTCTTGAAAAGACCAAAAAAGAAAAAGAATGTTGCTGCTTTTTCAGAGGACCCCAATTTGCTTCCCAGCACTCACATGGCAGCTCACAACCGTCTGTAACTCCAGTGCCAGGGGATCCAACAGCCTATTCTGATCTCTGTGGCACTTCATGCCTGTGGTGAACATACACAAATAGAGATACACACGTATAGACATGAAAAAAAAAAAAACTTTCAAAAAATGAAGTGGGTTCTATTGTTCTTCTAGAGTTCCAGCACAGGTTTGGTTCAGGCCTGGTTTGTTTCAGGACTTGCTTTCCCTCCATCCTTTTTGTCCTTTTTTAAGTTGCACTGCTTTTTCTGTGGAAAATGGCCAAAAGCTGTGTCCAACCTTCCTAGACCACTATGAGTGGTGGAGTGCCATGCCATACTGGGTCGGTGCTTGCCATGTCAACTCTGAACCAGTCACTCTGATGGAGGAATTAATACAATAACCAATGGATAATCTTATTGAATTAAGCTTCAAGTCTATAACTGAGATTTGAGATTTGTATCCCACACAAGCTAATGTGCCAGTATTCAAGAAAAGAATAAGAAGAATGATTATCAAAAAGGATTCAGTACAATTCTTATTTCTGGCTCAAAAGCCAAAGGCAGCCTGGGGTGGTGGCCCATAGCATTTGAGAGGTCGAGGCAGGAGGACTACAAGTTCCATAGAGGTGAACCTACTACTGCCAGTTCCCTAAACCAATACAGTTTCTAACTATATTCTACGAACATATCATTAAACCCACAGATACACGTACCTCTCACCCCTTGTCAAAGAAGCTTCTTTTTGCAGCATATGGAGACAAGTATAGAGTCACAACTGGTCAAAATGTAGAGTGTGACTGTGCAGTGTCAGCCCCAGTTGATACACATATAACACAAAACCTATACTAAGGTTCAGGGAACATTACAGAACAAGGGGCAGAAAGATTGTAAGAGCCAGAGGACTGGGATGCCTGCTGTAGACAGTGTCTCCTAGACCTGGCAGAGAAGCTGTACCCATGAAACTCAACAAGATGGTTGTCTAAACAAGACCTGCATGAGGACAACGCCAGCTGACATGAATTGGGGTGAATTTCATGAAGTCACATTTCTAGTTGAGGGGCTACTGGCAATTAATGTCTTCTGAAAGGGGAAGAGGACCAGTTTCCTGATTGGTTATCCAGTCCCCAGTGGTCAGCCCAGAACATGTGTACATACTATGTATGTGTACATACTATGTATGTGTACATACTATAAAGTGACTCAGTAGTTTGTTTACATATATATGCAATAATAATTAAAGAAGAGGTCAGGATACTGAGAGGGAGTATGGGCTGGGGTTGGAGGAGGGAGAGGGAGGGGTGGATATTATGTGTATACCATGCTCGTGTGAAATTCTCAAAAAGTTAAATTAAAAAATAAATAAAAGAGCAGGTTTCAAATTCAAACAAAACACGAGAAAACAAAAGCAAAAACAAATCACTGTGGTTGGTGCTAGGAATATTCTTCAGGAAGACCTGGGCTCTGCCAGGAAGGAACTCAGGGAACTATGAAGAAAGGGGCTCCTCATATTGCTTATGACAAAATGGAAGAAGCATACACCTTGCAGGTAGCACTTTGGAAGCCGATAAGAGGAAGAGGATATGTCATAATGGAGGTGAGATGCTGGCCTCCGGAGGGGAGCAAGAGATGCTTTTCCAGGGACAAAGCAACAGGGTGCAGAGGCAGAATGACCAGCGTGTGCAAGGCACGTTGTGGTGAGCAGCAAGGAGTCCCCTGTGACTGGAAAAAGACATGGCTGTTGGGAAGGCGAGAAAAGAAGAGCAGTTGAGCTTTGCCTGGTTTTCTAAGGACTTTGGAAATTTTCAAAATTATTTAGTAGCAAGTCTTTAAAAATATTTATTAATTTGTGGTGTGTTTTCATGTATGTGTGTAGGTGAACATGCCACATACATGTGTGGAGGTCAGAAGACAGCTTTCAGTAGTCAGTTCTGTCCTGCCGTATGGGTTTTGGCTTGGACTCAGATTGTGCGGCTTTGCAGCAAGCACCTTTACTGGCTCACGCACAGCAGATTTTTTATAGTAAACCTTTAAATAAAAATCATACTTGAGACATACATGTCCTTTTGGTTTGTGGAGGAAACCCAGGGGAATGCTTCCTAAACAATCAAAATGACCATTGCTAGGAATTTAGGCTTTAGAACTAGAATAACTTTCTTAAACTACACTATGACCAACTAAATGTGATCTCATATTTGAACTGTTTTCAGCATGTAGTTATGCAAGCTGTGACTATAACAATGGTAAAAATAGCATTTGTTGACAGCTTTTAATGTACTGGGAACTACTGTAGACTTTTAAAATCCTGGTAGCATGTTTAATACTCATAATTCCTCTGTGAGGCAGATGCTGTTATATTTATCAGAAAAAAAATCTTTTTTTTTGTAAACTAGTAAAAAGATAATGGTAGCTCATGCTAATTTTTTTTCCTGTGTACCACACAGGCCATGTCCGCCACTTATTTTCCTTGTATGCTCATTTTTTCTCTAGTTTTATGTATAGCCTGGAAAGACAGAAAGTGACAGGAAGAAGCAGAGGTGGAGGAAGAAGAGGAAGAGAAGGAGGAAGAGAAAGAGGAGAGAGAGAGAAAGAGAGAGAGCGCGCAATGGCCTTAGGGAAGCACTGTTCCTGACCAATGACAGGCTTGACTTTTGTTTTTCTTTTTTTTAAATGCAGAAAGGAAACATTAATGCAATTTCATCACAAGAGAATATCATTCTGCCTTGCTGAGTTTGCTCAGGTTGGAACTGCTATACAATTAAAGATTCTGGAAGATATGCTGGGCTTCAGATAGGCAGGGATTTTTGTTTTCCGTATCTTCCTATTAATGTTTGTTGATCTTTCCCATCCTCAGTCCTCACCCTCACTCATCCCATGGACATCCATTGGACAGAACTGGGTGTCGTTTCAAAGTAGTTCAAAGAATCACTTCCTTGACTGTGGGGAAGTAGAATGAATGTGTGTGTGTGTGTGTGTGTGTGTGTGCGTGTGTGTGTTTCTGTGTAAGAACATAACAAAATGGGGGGATGCAGTAGTGAAGTGCAGATGGGGGGAATCTAAATTTGATCAGAATCTATTGAATGAAATTCACAAAGCCAATAAGAAGTTGAATAAAAGATGTTTGGATGGTATGTTAATCCATGATGGGGTGGGGTGCGATGGGGGAAGGGAAGGGGAAATATGCCTGAACTGAATTGGAAAATGATGTATGAAATACACAAAGCATCAATAAAAAAAAAATTTTTTTTTAAGTTGAATAAAAGAGAAAAGAGTTGCAAATATTGATCATTCTTGTGGACGAGGTGGTGGAACTGTGAAACTTGGACTTCTATTAAAAAACTGAAAATAAGTGCTGGGTTCAATCCTCAGCACCACATAAACTGGCTGTGACAGCTCAAGTCCGTAATCCCAGCACTTGGGAGGTGGAGGGAGGAAGATTAGAAGCTCAAGGTCATCCTTAGCTATATAGTAAGTTGAAGCTAGCCTGAGCTACCTGAGACACTGACTCAAACAAAAACAAAACAACCCAGAAACCCTTATAGAAGCAGAGGTTTGCTTTAAGTTCTATAAAATTACTAGCAACTCTGAGTCTAAGACTTGTACAGAATGAGAATAAAGCATATATATATATATATATATATATATATATACCCAAACTAGTCTTTTGTCTACTGCTTTGTAAATGTTGGCTACTTAGCATGTCAGCCAGATCCTGCAGGGAACATCACTTTTCAACAATCAGCCTGGGGACAGCACAGAGCCCCACGTCCTTAAAATTATGCACCAACAAATCCAGAATAATCAGAGGAAGCACTCGATGATTAAATTATATGGAAAGTGGAATTTAAGACATGTCACAAGTAATTGATTTTCTTTCCAGGATGATTTGCGGACAAAAGCTTGTTTGACTTAAACACAATAGCAGGTTATTCAGTACTTTAACATGAGAGCCAGGCACAGGAAAGACCCTTTTGGATATAACCCATGCCCATTGTTCTTTTTGCCCCTGTAATTCTACTCTCTCTATTTTGGTATCTCTCCGTTTCTGTTGCTTTATTTATTTATTTATTTAGTTATTTAATTTATTACGAGAGTTCTCTTTTGGCTCATTATCCTAGGAGTCCAAACATCATAATGCAGGTTGTAGTGAAGTTCTCTTGCCCCGGGTGGTATAATGTCATGAGTGGAACATGTGCAAATCTCACAGTTCTTATTTTAAATGATTGCCTCCAGTATTCGAGAGTGACTTCCTTGAGACACAAACCTCTTTCTCTCTCTCTCTCTCTCTCTCTCTCTCTCTCTCTCTCTCTCATTTTATTATTTATTGATTATTATAAATTTTATTTATTTATTTATTTATTTATTTATTTATTTATATTTTTGGTCCTTTTGAGATAGTTTCCCTGTAGCCACAGCTGGAACTCTATATGTAGACTAGGCTGGCCTTGATCTCACAAAGCTTTGCCTACCTCTGCCTCCCAAGTGCTGGATTAAAGGCTTGTGCCACCATGCCCAGCCCTGGAGATCTCTTCTTATTTACTGAAGAGGTCCCATTAGTATCTGCCACAGTGTGGTGCAGGATGCAGGATGGGCAGCTAGTCAATGCCCAGTGTGGGAGCCCATGCCACAGCGGGACAATGTGTGTGTCAGAAGTACTGGATATGGTTCAAGCTCTGTGGGTAGGTAAGTTACTGGAACACTTGTTTTTATCTGTGTGCGTGCGTGTGTGTGCGTGTGTGTGTGTGTGTGTGTGTGTGTGTAGTGTATGTACATGTTCCTATGGGTGTGAGCATTTGTTCGTGCATAGTCCAGAGGTGGCCATCAGGTGTCTTTAGTGATCTGGCTTTTTGTATGGGTGCTGGGATCCAAACTCAGGCCCTCGGAATTGAGTGGCAGGCAGCTTTACTGAGAGCCATCCTCCTGCCCCCACTTTTTAAATTAAGAATTTAATAATACACATAATACATTTCAGTCAAACCGCCATATTCCCTACCCTCCAATCCTTTCTTTATCCCCTCTCCCTTTTCTGTCCCAACTCTATGTGGTCTCTTTTCTTGTTTTAAACCCACAGAGTCCACTTGGCCATGCCTATGTATGCATGGACTCAGGAAGCCCTGAAGAAACTCATTCTCTCTCCTTTAGCAGCCATCAATTGCCAACGGCTTCTCAGCTAGGGTGGGGCTTCAGGAGCCCTTCCCCACTCCAGACTGATGTTTTGGTGGCCTTGGTCTTGTGCAGGTGTCACAGCGGCTGTGAGTTCATGTGTGCCCCAACCCTGTCATGTCCAGCAAATAAAGTTTCACTGCAGATCTCCGCTACTTCTGGTCTTATCATCTTTCTTCCCCTCTTCCTGACGATCCTCGCGCCTTGGGAGGAGGGGTATGATATGGATGTCGCCTTGACGGCTGAACACTCCACAGTTTCTTATTCTCTGCATGTTGACCAATTAAGCTTCTCTGTTGTAATCAGCATCTACTACAAAAAGAAGCTTCTCTGATGAGGATTCAGGGATGAACGAATAATCTATGGCTATAAAGATAAGGGGCAGTTTATTATTTTGTCCATTTAGCAGAATATTATTATGTTATCCCCTAGGGCCTATGGATTTAGCTAGTAACTGGCTTTTTTCAGTGTCCTTTTTGACTGATTTTTTTTTTAGTGTGTGTGTATTTGTGTGTGTGCCTGTGTGTGTGCCCACACATGTGCATGTATATAAATGTGGAGACTGAAACAATGTTTCTTCATCTTCAGTATAGTATAAGTTTTCTTCTTGCAACTGTATCTGTGCAAGAGATTCCCACATTTATTTTATGAAATGTGAAGCACATGTTCTTCATGAGTAATCCAGGTTTTCCTATCTGTCCACCTTGTATCGGAAACGTGGAGAGTGTCATCTACTCGTTTTTTTTTTCACTTGGCCAAGGATCTCAGCTTGGTCTCTTCTGACACAGCGGAGGAAAGAGAATAGAGAAGAGAGAAGTGTGGCCATGTATTGAGGGTGTTTAGAGAATGTAGCCGTGACCGCTGCTGTAGAGGCCTTCATTTCCATGCCAGCCAGAAATAGCAGCCGAACCCCTTTTCTTATCAGGGTTATAATTCTGAAATTTATGCCAGTGAAGAGAAAAACAGTAGCAGACAATTTTCTGAGAAAATTTCAAGTCATAGGTTGACTATTGGGTGGCATCGGTTTCTTTTTTAAATCATCTAAATTGTTACAATTGTGTACAGAAGACAATCACCCTAGAAAATTTTCCATGCTCTGAAAGCTTATGTAATTGCTTAAGTAGCAATTTCAAAATCATGCCTTGATGTGACTACCCCAGAGAAGGAAGTGTGTCTTAGTCAAAACTTCAAGCTTTTCTTCCTTCATAGATAGAAGTCATGGGTGGTGAGTATAGAGTTGGTCAGAAAAAGCAGAAGAAGGGAAGCTGGTTTAGCGAGCAGGAATAAAACAAAACAAAACAAAACAAAAACACCTCATCGAAGAATTCATAAAGAGTTGCAAGGGACAGGACAGCCACATTTGATCCTGGGGGAAAAGCAATAAACCTCATTGTCCTTCATTGTCATTTCAACAGAGCTGGTGATTGTCCATTTGGATGTTGTTTCCTCTGTTTTGAAGATTGATGTCAAAATAAAAACAAGATACTCAAAGTATTCGGTTTCCTAATTTTCCCAGTTGAAAACTAACTACCCAGCAAGCATGCTGTTGAGTGAGATGCATTGTGCACATGAGTTGGCTCAGTCTACTAACCATCGTTTTAGAATTCCTTTCCTCTCCTTAATTGTTACAGAATAGCAAAGGGCTTAGACATTTTAAAGGTTTATAATTTGAGTGGGTGGTGTGAGCTTGGTGGTTTATAATCTAAAATCTGAGGGGGATAAGGAGGGGAAGTTTTAAAATAATCAAAAAGAAAATTTCCATAGAAGACATTAAAAAATTATGTGATAACAAGAGAGTCTAGCTAGGAATTTCAGAGTTGGCTACTTCAGGTTGCCTGAGAAAATCTTGTCGTTTGGAAATAAACCCTTGGATTTTTGTTCTCTCTCTCTCTCTCTCTCTCTCTCTCTCTCTCTCTCTCTGTGTGTGTGTGTGTGTGTGTGTGTGTGTGTGTGAACAATCCAATAGGCAAAAGACAAATAAGAGGTCTTTCCCCTAGGTCCCCTTGATTACCCCCCCCCAACCTTTGCTTTTGGTAGCTGGGGCAGCTCGGGCTGTGTAAGACAATAGATATACAAGATAATGACAGGACAGTTGCTCTGGGTCCTTGCCCTTTTTCGGGATTAACTGTTACACCAATAAGCAAAACAGGACATCGGTTTTTTTCCATCATGGCCTTTGCTGCTTCTGAGTGCCAGATGGCATTATATCCACGAAAAAAAAAATGGTGCAAGTTCTAATGTTGACCAGGCACTGTTACTTCCACTTGATCACACTGTTTGGGGCTCTCTTTGATGTACAAAACACTCCTAAGATAATGAAATGCGTTGGCAGCTGGCTAATGGCTGGGAAAGTGCAAACCCTGCATTGAACCCTTCCCATCAGACTATTCAATGGCTAGGTAGTGTTGTCAGGCCCAAGCTGCAGAAAGGCAAAGAGGTTTGTTGGCAGGCAGGCCTGCAGGCCTGGGCAAGGCACCGCTCAGGCTGTTATTTCTCTCTCTCTCTCTCTCTCTTCTATAGAAGTGGTCTGTGCCTGCAACAAATGAGAAATAAATCCATCAGAGCTTATCTTGAGCTGGCTGCTGGAATTTGCATAAGAGCCTTGCGCTTACAGGCAAACAAAGCCATCCTCAGACTGTTGGTGTGGAGGTGATCTGAGAACCGTTGGTTTTCTTGGATGTACAAAGTACACCCTCGTGTTTATGCAAAAAATGGGGGTTGGGGAGTGTCTGAATTTGACTCTGTGGCTGCTGATCTTTTCAGGGCCCTGCCTCACTGGGGAAGCAGAGCATGAGTAATTGGAGAGTGAGGGCTCTTCTCACCTCTTTCCCACTGCCCCTGTGGGCCAACCCCATGGAGATAGACCTTGGGTTATCCAGCGCTCCTAAGCACCTTGACCACTACAACTCAGTGCCTGTTGCAGCTGCATTGCTGGGCCCTGAAAATGCTTCTATCCTCCACCCTCCTCTTCTCCAACATAAGCAAAAAAAAAAAAAAAAAAAAAAAAAAAAAATCCTTTCTGTTTAAAATGTTTCCTTGTCTGTTATGGACATAAAGACTTTCTTCCTTCTTTAGCCTCCAGAGTGCTGGGATTACAGGCATGAGCTACCATGTCCAACTCCAGGTTGTTCTTGTCTATGTTCCTAGAATGTAAGCTTGAATAATAATAATAATAATAGTAGTAGTAGTAGTAGTATTCTGGGAGAAGGTTTAAGACGGGATCTCCCTGTAGCCCCAGCTGGCCTGGAACTCACTAAGTAGACCAGGCTGGCCTCCATCTCACAGAGATCTGCCTTTCCTGCCCCTGCTTCCAGAGTTCTGGGATTAAAGGTGAGCACTGCAATGCCCAGCATGAATGTGAGTC
This sequence comes from Rhizomys pruinosus, assembly GCA_009823505.1. Lineage (NCBI taxonomy): Eukaryota > Metazoa > Chordata > Mammalia > Rodentia > Spalacidae > Rhizomys > Rhizomys pruinosus. Next base: position 1,947,852 of record VZQC01002834.1, read on the forward strand.
TGAATTCTGTTAGTCTAGGAGGGGAAGCAAACTAAAGATCAGCCTTCTGGAATGATCGCCAGGTGACAAACTAAGAAATTTTAAAATATATTTTTGAATGGTAGAAAAAAAATTAAAATTAGAGTATTTTGTGGGGGCTGTGGAGATAGCTCAGTTAGTGATAGTGCTTGACATGAATGCAGGAGAACCTGAGTTTAATCCTAGCACCCCTGTAAAATGCTGTGTGTGATGGCTTGTGTTAGTAATCCTGGTGCAGGGACTGGAGACAGGCTGATGTCTGGGGCTCTCTGCCAAAACAGCCTAGCCTAATAAAGGAGTCCCAGGTCTGAGTGAGAAAGACCTTACTTACCTCAAAAAATAGGGGGCTGGAGTCAAGAGCCGGGCTGCTCTTGCAGAAGACCCTGGTTCAGTTACCAGCACCCACATAGCGGCTAGAAACTGTAACTCCAGTTTCAGGGGATTCAACACCCTCTTCTGACCTCCATGGACATTGCACAACATGGATGCAAGTACATACATATAGGCACACTCATAAAATAAAAAACTAGGATGGCTCATGAGGATTGACAATGGGGGCGACCTGTTAGCCTTCACACATGGACACAATCATGCACACACACATACATGTACACACACATAAACTTACACAACATATTCGTGACACATGGTAATTGCCTGAAATTTTCAAAGCATAGCGTAGCTCAGTAAGAGGGCCGGCACCCCAGGTGTGTGGATGGCCCAGGGCTGCCTTGGCCCCACCAAGGCAGGCAGCTCTGGGCAGGGGCATAGAGCTCCACTGTGCAGCACCTTAAATGTTTACCTTGTGCCCCCTTTTGGAAAACGATGCCCCCCTTGGAGCTTCTTGCAGGGTTTAATTTATCCCTCTGGATGATTTCTGAAATCTTAAGATAAGTTTGGGTGGGCCAGACACTCTCCACAACCCTAGTTTTCAACACCATTATCTAAAAAGAGTTGTTCATGCTGCTGGCTAAGCTGCATTGCTTTTTATAAAGCTGAAAATAGAACCTGGCTTAAAGATGGTTCTTATCCACCATATGGGTGCTGGGAATCAAACCCAGGTCCTCTGCAAGAGCAGTCAGTGCTCTTAACCACTGAGCCATCTCTCCAGCCCCAAGAATTACCCTTTAAAAAAAGACCCACAATGACTAACAATTTGCACAATGATTAGGCAAGTTTATCATTGGAGAGAAACCCAGTCTTGACACAGACCCATGTATGGCAACTCAGAGAGAAGGTTCATCTGAAAAGGGATGAAGGAGGATTGATTGGTGTCTGGGGATTGGGTCTAAAAATTTAGCAACTCCTTTAAAAAAACAATGAGCTTCACAGAAGGAGATCTGTTGATTTGGCCCAAGACTTTTTCTTTTGGGTATTGGTTTTACTCACACAATTTTTTAAAATCTTATCAGCACAGATGAATTGCCCTTGAAAAACTGATTTGGAATTAAATCAACTTTAATTCCTTGAGCAAGTTGCTACATGGTATCATTTAAATGTTCTTAGCTATCAACATTTCTGCTTTTTATCTTACTGAAATTATTTTTCATTAAGATTTTATTTTATTTAAGTCAAGGTCTCACTAGGTTTCCCAGGCTGGCCTTGAACTCACTCTGTTACACAGATAGACCTTGAATTTGTGATCCCCTTGGCTCGATCATCTCTAGGTAGTCATGAGTTCAGCACTGTACTACAAGGCCTGTGGCTTAAAAAGTTGATTCATGCTTATCTTACTAGTTAAAGCTTCCACCACTGTTAATTTCCATAATCACTGTTTATTAGATCAAAATTTATCCAAGTCAAGTATTGCAGATAAAAAATCTTTGAGATTTTATTCTTCTGAAATCAAATAATAATTTATTTACCATATAGATGTAACTTTTAGCATTAATTTGTGTTGATTACAAAATAGTGTGGTCAGCTTTGTGTAGCACATGTGAGGCCCCCAGATCACTCCCCAGTACTAAAAAAATGTGTAATCAAAACATGCTCCATAAGATTGTTACCTCATAATTTATACACAAATAAATTCCACATGGATTAGAATTGTTTAGCAAGCAGAAGGGAGGGAGACAAGGCTATTGGGACGAATAAGAACAAAGTTTAACAATATATAATGTATGAAAATGTTGCAGTGAAACAAATTTCTTTGTATACTAACCAAAGCACCAATTTTTTGAAGGCATTAAAAGAAGAAATCATATAACATGCTAATACAAAGTATTAGAAAAATACTGCTTTCATTTTTTATAATCTAGAGAGGAAAATGCATTTCTATGCAATAGCACAAAATTCTGAAGCCATAAGGAAAGTTTAACTGCCCTTACAGTCCCCAGTGAGCTGTAACACTAGCCTGTTCCAAATGTTCCCAGTGGGGGATATAGAGGCTAAGAGTTAGGGTTTCTTTCTGTGGAACAGGGTAGGCGTAAGAAGTTGATTAATAACAGATGTAGGTGGGACTGGTAGATAGTCAAAGATCTGTACAAATATATGTGACATTATAGATTTTAAGTTATTCTTATCATTATAAACATAATACATAATCATAATTAAAATTCTAAAACAAAGTTTAATATAAAGTAAAAACATCCATTATCCCCAAATCTAACAGAAATAACTGTGTGTATGTTTGTTGGTTTTGGAAGGGCTTAATTTGATGATTTTCTTGTTTGACTTGTTCAGTTTTTTAAAATTTTTTATTTACTAATAACGTATGATATGAATACATATGATGTCTAGAGATCAAACTCAGATTTGAGGGGTCTGCACAGCGATCGCTTTCACCTGCTGAGCCATACCACTAGCCCTTTCTCATCTTTTTATTTCTTCTCAGTACGTAATGCACAAAAAGCTAGAAGTCTGGATTCCTTTTATTACAAATACAACACACATGCCCTTACACATAATTTTTAATGGTGACATATTAAACAGAGTCTATACAGTTGCATTAATTTTAAAACTGCACATGCCTGAGTATTCTTCAGTAAGAGACAAAGAAGGATTGTCGACACTCATCAACAATAGAGATTACCACAATACTGATACTTCTAGAACTTTTCTTTAACCCCCTTTTCTCTTACTGGGAATGCATGTTCAACCAATAAGAAGAAAACAGTCTCAATAATTTACAGAGATAAACACTGTTAATGATCAGGAAAATGGCATACTTAATAGATCAAAGGCTGCTACAGCCAACCACCTAGAGTTTAAAAGGCAGCCCTGATGCCCTAAGGTAGGGGGTTCTCACACCCAGCAGACCCTGACAAACAGGATGAAGAGAAAGCCTAAGGGTAGTCAGTGACCTGTTTTGAAAAACATGCTGTTGGCTGGACATCATGTCCCACTCCTGTAACTTGCAAAGCTGAGGCAGGAGGATGATGAATGAGTTCAAGGCTACCTTGTCTACTTAGCAAGGCCCTGTCTCAAAAACAACAAACCAAACCAACAAACAAACAAAAAGAATTGGGATGGGCAGAGTCATTTCTGTCCATTGAGATAAATCTGTAACATTGGGCTACCAGCCGAGCTCTGTGATTGGCAGAAAGAGTCTGGAAAGGAAAAACGTCAGGAGAAATCTTATCATCAGAGCCCACTATTCCACTTAAATTCCCACTCAGGCATAAACAATGGCCTCGGGCATTTCACACCCCAACTATTTATTTAAAGGCTAGCATAGGGGTTGACTGTGGACTAAGGCTGAGTACAGAAAGAAATCTTTAGAAAAAGAATTTCACAAACTGCCTTTAATCCCAATGCTCAGGAGGCAGAGGCAGGCAGATCTCTGAGTTCAAGGCCAGCCTGGTGTACAGAGTGAGTTCCAGGCCAGCTGGGGCTATAGGGAGACCCTGTCTCATTAACTAACTAATGAACTAACTAACTAACTAACTAACTAACTAAATAAATAAATAAATAAATAAATGTTTAAACAATGATAATTCTTACATGTTTTGTTTTACTTTATTTATTATTTTTATTTTATGTGTATGAGTGTATTGCCTGCACGTATGTAAGTGCACCTGTGTCATGCAATCCCTTTAGAAGTCAGAAGAGGGTGTCGGATCCCCTGGAACTGGAGTTACAGATGGTTGTTAGCTGCAGTGCAGGTGCTGGGATTTGAATCTGGGTCCTCTGCAAGAACAGCCAGTGCTCTTAACCACTGAGCCATGTCTGCAGCCCTAGTCACTGTGGTTTGAAAGAAGTGTTAGAAGAAAAACTTGAGACAGATCAAAGAGTTGAACTGAGCAAAGAACAACTTGTAAGTCACACAGCCCTCAAAGCAGAACAGATTCAGGGAACTGATTAGAGCTGGCAGCATTGACACAGGTCCTGAAGTGAGGTACAGGCAGCACAGCCTGGTGGTTACAGATGCCCATTTTCCTAAATTGAGCATGATCTGATTAGTGGGCAGCTTGTGACTGGCTGAGACTCAGCTATTTCTTACAGAAACATATTCATGGTTTTGACTTACGTGAATTACCAAATTAATTTGTTGTGCAAGGACTGGAGTATAGAGGCTGCCTCAAGTCAAATTTAGTTCAACCCAGATAGGAGTGATAACTAGTTAGGTAAGCCCCCTCTTCATTCTTAGAATAATTTCTCAGTGTTGTTGGCTGTTCTCTCATTGTTCTGAATTCCTTCTCTGGGAAGAAGTGAACAGTGTCTTCACTCCCCCCACACTCATATTTTCACCTCCCCTAGATCCCAGAGACCATATGCCATTAGGTCAAAGTTACATCAAAATGGTTGGGAGGGCAGGCTGGAATATCAGATCCAAAGACTTTCCCCATTCCCTCCTCTTTCCACAGAATGTTTACATCCCACAAGCCAGTTTCTGATTCTCACTAGTAGGCACAGTCACACTTACTCTTTCACAGAACTTCAACATTAGCACGTTGTAAGCCTTTCCATCTTTCTTTCTTTCTCTCTCTTTCTTTCTTTCTTTCTTTCTTTCTTTCTTTCTTTCTTTCTTTCTTTCTTTCTTTCTTTCTTTCTTTCTTTCTTTCTTTCTTTCTTTCTTTCTTTCTTCTTTTTCTTTCTTTCTTTCTTTCTTTCTTTTTCTTTCTTTCTTTCTCTCTCCCTCTCTCTTTCTTTCTCCCTTCCTTCCTTCCTTCCTTCCTTCCTTCCTTCCTTCCTTCCTTCCTTCCTTCCTTCCTTCCTTCCTTCCTTTCTTTCAATAGAATCTAGCAGTGTTTCTCAGTCTGGCCTCAAACTGTTGATGTTCCTGCCTCTTAAGTGATATTAAGTTGTGACATTGTGCCCACTCTATTCACTCCACCACTATATCTGCTAAATTGTTTTTCTAAGTTTTTTTTAAATTATCATATCCTAATTCTACGTAATATTTGTTTTAGTATGACATTTTTATACCTATAGAACTTATTTTGGTCATATTTACCCCCATTATGGGAGCATGGGTGAGGGATTATTTACATGAGCAATTTACTCGTGGCTATACCACTGGAGAAAATATCTATCCCCCCTTCAGCAACCATTACCTACTTATAGATAGATATAACCTTGGGGAGGGTTGGGGCCAGGTGAGCCTCTCCTTCATGTCAGAATGTGGACAGGTCTAGTCTGGTACAGATTATTCCAGCTGTTGAGAGCTAAAAGAACAAAGGCTGTGTCCTGGCTGGAGACAGTCTCATGGCATTCTGCCCCTCCCTCTGCCTCTCAACATTGCTTCAGATTACTCTTCTAAGATGTTGCGTGAGCCTTGGAGTGGGGTGAGGTTGATGTCGCATTTAGGGGTGCTCATTCAACAGTCACATATTCTAAGCATTTTGACCAGGTTTTCAATATTTCAATTTTTTATTTCATGTATTTACTAGGTGCGTGTGTTATGTGTATGTGTGTTTATTTGAGTGTGCATACCAAGGCATATGTGTGGAGGTCAGAGGACAGCTTGTGGGAGGAGGTTCTCTCTTCCACCACATAAGTCTTGGGGCTGGAACTCAGATCCTCAGGTTTGGTGGCAAATGCCTTTACCCACTTGCCATCTTTCCAGCCCATAAACCAATTTTTAATAAGTTGTTTACAAGCTACAAAACACAAATATTTTCATTCTAATCATCTACTTTAATTTTTTAACAACTTGGTCTGATTTTATGTATAGATAATGTTTATAGAGATATGTATTCCTCATGTTTAGCTTTTAAAACAGTCAAAGTTTTGTTTCATATCTTGTTCATTTGAGTCCCTTATTATTTGTGTTTCATTCCTCTTGAAGATAATTTTGTTAGCATGTTCTATTATGTCCAGTATCTACAAATTTCAAAAACCAATGACTCCAGAGAGTCTCAGCATGCCTTCTGTTTCAATATGATGTGATTTTGGCACCTATTTGGAAGTAAAAATGGCAAAGACGGTTTAAAATTTTGTTTTTTGAAATTCCATGTACTCTGAATGTTGGTGAAGTGCCCACATGCCCAAGTGGTCTTGCTAGTGCAATTTCCCTATGTCTTCATCTCTTTTTTAAAGAATAAGAATCTATTATTTATCCTGTCCTTTGCCATGTCCTCTAAATTCTTGGATGAAATTCACAAGGGACTTTTAGAGCCTGTTCTTCCCCCTTTGACGATAGTGGGAGATTTGAATTTGCATTCTAATGTGGCTCCAGTGAGGGAAACCTTAACCTTCACTGTGCTTAACTGAGAGGAATTAATGAAAGATATGGTGCTCAATTCTTTGAACAGCAGTCTCGATTAAATATCACTTTTTTATGGTTTATTTTCAGATTAACATGACTTTTTTTTTTTAATTGTTTGGTTTTATTTGCGAGCTATCATTTTAGAAATTGTTTTAATTTCTCTTATGTGTTTTGCCTGCATGTATATAAGTATACCCATGTTGTACAAGGCCTGTGGAGGCCATGAAAGGGCATCAAGTCCACTGGAACTAGAGTTAAAGATGGTTGTTAGCTGCCATTTGGGTGCTGAGAGTCATCTCACCAGGCTGCTTTCAAACTGTCTTTGATATACAAGTCACAGTCCACAAAAGTTGAAATTTGGTTGAATTTCTAGTCTATCTTCAGGGTACGAAATAATGCCTAGCACATAGCAATCATCCAGTAAATTTTGATGAATTCCATGATCAGAATGAGTGATTGGTCTGTCTCCCTCCAATCCATTACAGCATGTCTAAAACACATACAAGTTTGACCCTGTCACTGTTTGCCCAGTGAAACGTCTTGTTGCTCAGAGACCTCAGTTCAAACCCTCCAAGCTGCTTTGCATATTTCCCAGAAGCTTCGGGGGCCCTGGCCTTTATCTCCGGGATAATCTCTGTCCTCCCCCACACATTGTGGAGCCCTGGCAGATGCCATCATTCCTGGAGATGCCCCAAATGTCTTAACCGTAGATCTTTGCTCGCCTCTCTGTGCTTCAGCAACACGAACCTTCTCTGAACGGCCTGTCCTCCAGGACCTCTCCTGGACGGTCTTTGCCAGCACTCTTCTCCCCAGCTTCTCACCCACTTGCTCTCAGTGGCATCAGTGCTGCCCATTCTCCTGGGTCTCCTTCCAGGCACTCCTGGTGAAGCCCTCCATGATCTCTCATTCTCTTCCCTTCAAATATTAGCTTTGGCACCAAAGAGCGCATCCTTCATCATTGAACATGTATTTTTGAAATCATTTCATTCAAGATTGTCTCCTCTGCTTTAAAATTCTGTGAGCAAAGATACTGATGCTTCCTATTGAATCTATGTCAATAAAGGTTCCTAACCCCATATACCGTCAGAAACTGTCCAAGTCTCATTTTCTTTTTCCTTCAATCCAGTCATATGCACTGATTCTCTAATAGATGGTAGTGTCTATAGGCTAGTTATAGCAGGAAAATGGTTGGGGCTGGGGCTAGGATGACTCTTAAGATAGGGTTGATAGGAGTGACTAATAAAGACTTATAAAATACGGGGCTGGAGAGATGGCCTAGCGGTTAAGAGTGCCGACTGCTCTTGCAGAGGACCCGGGTTCGATCCCCAGCACCCACATGGACCGTCTTTAACTCCAGTTCCAGGGGAATCTGACACCCTCTTCTGATCTCCGAGGCATTGCACAACATGGGTGCACAAATCTACATGCAGACAGTACATTCATACACATACAAGAATAAATAAAAAAATTTTAAAAAAGACTTATAAAACCCCAAATCAAGGTTAAATTTCATATGCTTAAAATATTATATCGTGTCTCTAATAACCAGAGGTTGGGCTTATCAAAAATAGTATTCTTTGATTATGCCTTAATCTTAGCCACTCAATTCGCAATATGTGCAGGTGTTAATTAGGAAGACTGGGATGGAATGTTCGATGAGTTCAGTGGCAGTCCGTAAGCACTAGTGGAGATCCATGGACTATTGCTGGCGAGTTAATAATGTATAATAATATATACATTAATAATGTATAATAATATATACATATAATATAATAATATATAATAATTTTGTATTCCTATTTGGTTTCCTTTTGTACAACTAATTTGAAAATCTTGTTAATTAATCCTAGCAAATAATTATATCCAGGAAATGGAAGGAAATAACAATTAAGGAGTCTGTGTTTATCCTGTCAACTGTACTCTACCTCAGGAGATAAAGACCCATGGCAGGGCTGGAGAGATGGCTCAGAGGTTAAGGTTACTGGCTATTCTTCCAGAAGACCTAGGTTTGATTTCTGGCACCCACATGGTGTCTAACAACTGCCCATAATCCTAGTTCCAGAGGATATGACACCCTCTTCTGGCCTCCCTAGGTATTGCACAACACAGGTGTACTTAACATACATGCAGCAATGCACTCATACAATAAAATAAAAATAATAGGTGATGATGACCTCTGGTGATTCTGAGTGTTTCACTGATGCCATCACCACAAAATAAATAAAATAAAATAAAATAAAGATAATAAATAATTTTCAAAGCCCTCATGGCAAAGTTTAGCCTTTGTTTACTCAAATCTGCTCTTAGTGTGTAAGTCTGATCAAGGCTCCCAACTCTTTGCTCTAAATTCTACTCAGAACAAAACAGATTGCCCTTGAGCAAGATTTGCCTAAGTTTCTACTTTAACTAATGGATGGTCTCTTAAAACAACAATAACAAAAAACCCCAAGTGTTTTAAAAGTGGTTTCATACCACTAACTTTGAATTCCTTCAGAAGGTTTTGGGGAATTTCTTAGGGCTTATGTCAATTTGAAGTCATAGGAGAAGACATGGTAAGAGACAGGAAAAGCTGCAGGTGCCCTGCATTCTGGAGCTGCCAAGGAGGTTGGCAGTAGTGCAGGCTTGCAGTGTTGCATTGTGAGTATTCATCGCTAGAAGGGTGTTAGAAGGGAGCATAATAACAAACCACACATCATTTATATTTTCTATTGTTGGAGAAATTGAGAAAACACCTAAGAGAGGTCATTCCTCTTGTGATCAGAAGAGGTGCTATACAGAATTCTGGGTACTCAGGTCAAAGCCACTCAGTTCCATAATACAGACCTACTTCGTCCATTGTTTCTTTAGCAGAGGGGACTTCCTAAAGGTAAGAATATGTTTTGCCTCTTTCTAAAGTTAAGGACCAGAAGAAGAGAAAAGTCAAACTCCAGTGTTCCCGAAATGGCTGAAGTCTCTGGCTTGCAGGTAACCTTCTTAGTTGGGAGTCAGTGTTCATGGAGGTGGGAGTGTGTGACAAAGGCCCTTCACGTCTTGGTGGAAGTAGAGAATGGGACCAGAGGCGGGGCCAGGCTGTAGGCATCAAGGGCCCTGCCCTATATCCCCCAGTTAGCCACTATTTCCAAAAGGCTCCTTAGCCGGACAGGTGTGGTGGCGTGCCCCTTTAATCCTAGCACTTGGGAGGCAGAGGCAGGTGGATCTTTGTGAGTTCAAGGCCAGCCTAGTCTACAGAGCAAGTTCCAGGACAGCTGGGGCTACAGGGAGACCCTGTCTTGAAAAGACAAAAAAAGAAAAAAAAAAAAAAGCTCCCTGACCTCCCAAGTACTATCACCATTTGGAGACCAAGTATTCAAATACATGAGCCTCTGTAGCACAAACAACATTGAGATCCTTGGCTCAAAATGTACACATTCAAGTAAGTCCTTAATGTAGGAATTTAGCTACCAGAGTGGTTGGTTATCTACAGTGTTTTAGACAAAGGAATAATGCCAACATCAAATGAGACTGTGAGTCTGGGTTAGAAAAGGAATATATTGTCTCAGTATAGGTAAAAATGCAAAGACTTGTGGTGGTGCATGCCTTTAATCCTAGCACTTGGGAGGAAGAGGCAGGCAGATCTTTGTGAGTTCAAGGCCAGCCTGGTCTACAGAGTGAGTTCCAGGACAGCTGGGGCTACAGGAGACCCTGTCTCGAAAAGAAAAAAAAATGCAAAGGCTCATGGCTGGCTTGAGGGTTGGCTGAATAATAGGGTTAAGAAAACATTCTTGTCTGGGAGTGGCAGTGTACATCTTTAATCCCAGCATTCAGCAGATGAAGAGGGGCAGAGGGACAGAAGTAGAGGGCAGAGGTAGAGGTAGAGGCAGAATCTCTACACGTTCAAGGGCAGCCTGGTTTACATAGTAAGTTCTAGGCCAACTAGGATGATCCTGTCTAAGCAAAACAAAACAAAACAAAATAAACCCAAACTGTATTAGTCACTTTTCTTTTGCTGTGATAAAACCACCATGACCAAGGGAACTTATAAAAGGAAGAGTTTATTTGAACTTACAATTGACGGTTCCAGGGAGTCCATTGTGGCGGGAGGCATGGTGGCTGGGGCTGGAGCAGCAAGCCGAGGGTCACATCTCGCAATGAGCACAGGAAGGAGAGAGAGAGAGAGAGAGAGAGAGAGAGAGAGAGAGAGAGAGAGAGAGAGAGAGACTGGAGACTACAAGGCTTGTTAAACTCATGAAGCCCGCCCCCAATGACGTACTTCCTCCTGCACAGCCACACCTTCTAAGACCTCCAAGAACAGTGCCACCAACTGGAGACAAAATGTCTGAATACTTAAAGCCTATGGGGGACACTCATTCAAACCACAAAACCAAAAAAATAGAAAGAAGAAAGAAAGAAACAAAGAATGAGAGAGAGAAAGAAAACATTCTTGGTGTGTGTATGTAGGGTGGGAGATAGGATCAGTACATGATTACATATAGAATGCATGTAAGAATCCCCAAGGTATAAATAAACAGTTTATATTTTTTGTTGTTCGGAATTCACATTTTTCCCTTTTAATTTTATATTACTCTCAAATATGCACACATACCCTCCATCCATATACAAAAATTACAAAGTCTGAATATACGTGATAGGTTAATTCTAGATCCTGTTAAGAGATTCACATTGTAAGAGCACAATTGCTTTCAGATAAAAATAAATATAACAATGTTTCTCAGTTTCCCTTCCAACTAGGGATTTGGTGCTAGACAGATGAGGGAGACCATTTGTCGTTTGTATTTTCTGGGACCATGTTACTTCACTTAGCATAATATCTTATAGTTCCATCCATTTACCTGCAAAGTTCATGATGTCATCTTTTTTACCGCTGCATAGAACTCCATTGTGTAGATGTTACACATTTTGGTACAGCTCTTTGCTATTGTGAAGAGAGCTGCAATAAATATGGCAGTGCATACATCTCTGTGGTAGGATAAGTCTTGTGGGTATATACCCAAGAATGATATGACTGGGTCAGGTGGTAGGCTCATTTTGAGTCTTTTAGGGGTTCTCCACACTGCTTTCCATCGTGGTTTTATGAGTTTACATACCCACCAGCAGTGGATGAGTAATCCCCTTTCCTTACAACCTCTCCAGCATTTAGTATCTTTTTTTTTCCTTGATCCTAGCCAGTCTTATTGGAGTGAGATGATATCTTAAAGTGGTTTTAATTTGCATTTCCTTAATTATTAGCGATGTTTGAATGCTTTTTAAGATGTTTCTCATCCATCTTTACTTCCTCACTTGTGAAGTCTCTGTCTAATTCTTTACTCCATCTTTTGAGTAAGTCATTTGTTTTCTTATTTCTTTTAAACAGTATACTATTAAAAATAAATAAAAAACATTCTCTTTTCTGCTTTCCTCTGTGTGCTGGTTTGTCTTATCTAGATTGGCCTTTTTTGGTGAAAAGATTGACTGTGACATCCTGGTTCTTACATCTCTGTACTAGAACTCTGTGTAGAGTGGAGGTCTTTGTTTTAGCATTACTAGGGAAAATAATCTCATTTTGTCTCCTCCTCCTCCTCTTTTTCCTCCTCCTCTTTCTCCTTCTCTCCACCTCCTCCTCCTCCTTTCTCTGGTTGGGTCATTCATTACCCATTTCTGAACCTATCACTATGGTCAGAGCAAATGCTATGATGGATGTTTCATGTATGTTCCACATCCTTAAGTAGAATGGCATAGACTGAGAGAGCATAGCATCCATCTGGGTAGGGGCTAGAGGCAGTAGAGAAAAAGGAGAGGAGTTCCCTTGAGGAATATTGGGGTACTGAGAGAAGTGTAAATTGATTTTTTGTATAGCAAAATCAGCACGAACCCATCATACCATGTCTATTAGCTTAAATAAGATCCCTGGGGTGCTGGTAAGAAGGCTCAGCAGTTAAGAGCAATGCACTGCTCTCCAGAGTACCTGTTCTAGTTTGTTCCATTGCTGTGACAAAACACTCTGACTGACACCAACTTGGGGAGGAAAGGGTTTATTCAGCTTACATTTCCTGGGTCACAGTTCATCACTTAGGGAGCCCAAGGCAGGAACTCAGGGCAGGAACCTGGAGGCAGGAGCTGAAGCACAGGCCATGGAGGAATGCTGTTTACTGGCTTGCTTCCCTGGCTCATGCCCAGCCTGCCTTCTTATACGGTACACAACAACCTGCCCAGAGGTGGCACCACCCATAGTGGGCTGGGCCCTCCCACACTACTTGACCATCAAGACAATACTCCACAGATGTGGCCACAGGCCAATCCAATGGAGCCAATTCTCCATTTGAGGCTCCCTCAACCCAGGTGTTTCAAGTTGACACTAAAGCTATACAGCACAATTGACCCCTTGTCAACTTGACACACAAAGCATATCACTATTAAACCACCACCTTTCCAGTTCTTATCCATAACAAAGTATGTTAACATTAATTACAACCTAAGACAGTACAACCTTAAAAGCCCCACAGTCCTTAAAATGTCCAAACACTTAAAAGTTCACTGTCTATTAAAAGTCTCTTAACTGTGGGCTGCTGTAAAATCCAAAACAAGTACTTGTCTTATTTCAAAGGGAAGAATCAGGCACACTCAAACAAAACCTAAGTCCAGCAAGTAGCTCAAGGCTAGACACCTGGGACTCACTCACGATCTTCTGGGCTCCAAAGGGTTTCAGCAGCTCCCCTTCTCTGACTCTGCCATCCGTGACACACACAGCTCATCTCTCAGGCCCAGGCTGACTCCATTCCACACCTGCTGCTGCTGTTGGTGGTCGTCCCATGGTCCTGGCATCTTCAAAAAGCTGGGGTCACCATTGAAACTGAGGCAGCACCTTCACCAATGGTCTCTTCTGACCTCTCCTGGTGCAAAGCCTCAGCTTCTCTCCATGACCCCTGCAATCCTGGGGTCTTCATTGCAACCAAGGTGCACTTCCACCAATGGTCTTTCCTGACCTCTCACAATGCCAAGCCTTGGCTGCTTTCTGTGACCCCCTCAAATTTCAATGCCAGAACCATATAGGAGACTCTTACACACTACCAAGTCCTGCTTCTGGCTTGAGATGGAGGCTCAGGCCCCTTCTGGAACACAGCTTCTGTGTGCTGACCCTGAAGAAATTCTTCCCAGAAGATTTCACCACAGAGATGCTGGTCTCTTGTTACTTACAGCTGATTTTTCAACCCCAGCTAACCAGCATCAATTGTCCCAATACTACAAAGATTTCACTTCAGATTCTGGTCTCTTGTTACTTACAGCTGATTCTTCAGCCCCAGCTGACCAGAACCCACAGATTAACAGTCCTGATGATCTCTGCTTCCCTTTGAAACTAGAAACATCACAAGCAAGGCCTCCATCTTCTACAATTCTTTCAGCAAAACTGTTCCAAGTTCCACAGCCACAGCCTTTAGGCATTCAATGATCTTCCCAGCCCACAGTTCCAAATGCCTCCACAATCCTTCCCCAAAACACCAAGGTCAGGTCTGACACAGCAATAGCCCACTCTTTGGTACCAATTTCTGTTGTAGTTTGTCTTCCATTGCTGTGACAAAACACTCTGACTGACACCAACTTGGGGAGGAAAGGGTTTATTCAGCTTACATCTCCTGGGTCACAGTTCATCACTTAGGGAGCCCAAGGCAGGAACTCAGAGCAGGAACCTGGAGGCAGGAGCTGAAGCACAGGCCATGGAGGAATGCTGTTCACTGACTTGCTTCCCTGGCTCATGCCCAGCCTGCCTTCTTATGCGGTACCCAAAAACCTGCCCAGGGTGGCACCACTCATTGTGGACTGGGCCATCCCACACTACTCGACGATCAAGACAATAATCCACAGATGTGGCCACAGGCCAATCCAATGGAGCCAATTCCCAACTGAGGCTCCCTCAACCCAGGTGTGTCAAGTTGACACTAAAGCTATCCAGTACAGTACCCAAGATCAGTTCCCAGTACCCACACTGGGCTGTCCACAACTGCCTATCACTCCAGCTTCAAGGGGCTCCTACTTTTCTGACCTCCAAGGACACCATCACTCGCACACATAGCCCCCCACCCACACGTAATTAAAAATAATAAAAATGTTCCTTCCAGTTTACATGAGCTCTGGTGGGGTGGGGGGCAAGGAAAGAGGAATGGGTCTACGTTTGATTAAGAAATGTTGTATGAAATGCACAAAACTCCAATTAAAAAATAAAAAAAATAATAAAAATGAATTAAAAAAATAAGATCCTTGGTAGTGCCAGTTGTGCCAGGAGATCCCCCTTAACTGTGGAATACTGTTTCGTTTTTGTCAAAATAAAATGGTTGCTCTTGACATTTAAGGTTATATCCAAATTTACATTCTATTATTCAGTGTTTTTTTTAAGTGCATTTTTTTAGATGAGAATTACAAATACATTCAACTGGAGGAAAGTGAAAAATGGAATAGTTGGCCCTCTTTTCCACTGCTGGCATTTGGCAGAGGGTACAGCATGAGTCATCTGACACAAGCCTGACAGAAGTTCCTTGAAGGATAATGTGATCCAGCCCAGATCCGTCACACTCTCATTAACTATTTCCTCTACTTAACAGGCTACTGAGAAACAGAGAAAGAGTGAGTAGAACCAGGAGCTGTGCTGGGTAGCTGGCTGGGAGTGGGGTCTCAGTTATAGGAGCAGTTCTAGTAGCAGACCTCTCAGGATCCAACTGTCTCCAACCCCCCAGCACTGGAGTTACAGGAACATGCAGCTTTTAATTATGTGGGTGCTCAGGATTTGAACTCACGTCTTCATGTGTTGTCTCCATTTGAAACTGAGAGTTGGGGGTGGGATCTGTACACCCTTTGTAGTGGTTTCTGTGCATGATAACATCAGCATAAGGAGTCCTGGAGTTAGCATTCTTAAAATTCACTTCTTAGATTTTCAGCATTGCATAGCCTTTTCTTGGTGGTGAGTTGGTCAGAGCAGGGCAGGAGCCATTTCTTAGAAAGAATCAGGAGCTGGGGGCTGGAGAGATAGCCTAGCGGTTAAGAGCACCGACTGCTCTTGCAGAGGACCCGGGTTTGATCCCCAACACCCACATGGCGGCTAAGAACCGTCTGTAACTCCAATTCCAGGAGAACTCCATTTCCAGGGGAATCCGAGACCCTCTTCTGACTCCGTTATAGTCTTTTAATAGTCATAAAGAATTGATCTGTTAAAATTCCAGTTATATCTGGAATAATTATTAAAAATACAGTGTATGTATAAATCTATTATAGGCCACTTCAAGTGCATGTCCCCAATGTCCTTAGTGCATCCTGTGCTCTTGGCTAATGGGAAGCAGTACAATCAATTGTACTCTACAGTCTCAATCAATTCTGGTGGCTGCCTGCAATCATGATTATGATTGTCAAAGCCTTGTAGAGGAACAGATAGCTAGGTTGCAGAGGTGGCAAGAGAGGGTGACTTCCCAAAGAGACATAATGTTGGGGGTTTTGCACAGTCCCATAGCCCACCTACCAAGTGCAGAAACCTTCCTTGGTCAGTGCTTAGGAAGTTCAGCTTCTCTGGGATGGGCTTCAAGAAACCACTTTCGAGACCAGAGCATTGATTTATCAGTATACAGTGAGAATTACAACTGTCAGGGGAGCCAAGCCCTCTCATCTTTAGGTCAGAATATGCTCTTCCTGTTTTGCAGAAAGTCAAATTATAATTATAGTGAAGTTTCTAGGCCAGTGTGGGAATCAGACCCAAGGGTTTTCTTTTCCTGTGATGCAAATCCTTGAAGGTCAGGTAGTCATATGCATTCCATTTCATTGTAGAAGTAATGTCTGAGCAGGAGCAGCTGAGTCTTTGGGCTTGAGTCACAAATTGGCCGGTGTACACCCTGCCTTGTATAGAGCTTGTCCCTATGACTTACTCAGATGCGAGAAACCAAAAATCCAAATCAAGATAGATATTCATTTTTTTTATTTGTTTTATATGTGTGACTGTTCTGCCTACATGTACATGCACCAGTGCAAGCAAGGCCCACAGAGACAGGAAGAGGGCGTCAGATCCCCTGGAACTGGAATTAAGGGTGGTTGTTAGCCACTATATGGGTGCTAGGACTGGAACCCAGGTCCTCTGCAAGTACAGCCAGTGCTCTTAACTGCTGAGTCATCGTTCTAGACCAGATGTTTATTTTTGTTTTGAGTGACAGTCTGTGTTGGTGACTGGGTCCAAAGGAAGCATTGTGCTCCTTTGTGTAGGGCCCACGTTCCTTTCATACTTTCTTTCTTTGCTTAGTAGCGCCTCAACTTTATAGCGGTGTGAGAAAGGGGCTGGACATACCCCAGGGGCTGGGGAGATGACTCTGTCAGCGAAGTGCTTGCCTTGCAAGCATGAGAACCTGGGTTCTGTCCCTAGAATCTTCATAAAATACTGTGTAGTGACTCACAGCTGTAATCTCTAGGGCTCCCTAGCCAGCCAGCCAGCCTACTCAGTAAGCTCCAGGCTACTGGAAGAGCCTGACTCAAAAAACAAGGTGGATGGCTCATGGGAAACATCAGAGGTTGTCAGGTTGTCCATTGATCTCTGTGTGTATGAGAGAGAGAGAGAGAGAGAGAGAGAGAGAGAGAGAGAGAGAGTCCGTGTGCATACATACACATCGCAAATAAATAAATAAATAAATAAATAAATAAATAAATAAGAATTAAAAATACGTACGTTTCTTTTAAGCAAGGGTCCTGGAAGCTGCCACATACTGCTTTTCTCATATCTCATACTGCAGAATGCAATCCCAAGACCCTGCAAAGTCTGATAAATGAAGTCTCTGTGGTGCACAGCCAAGTGCATTGCCAGAAAGCTGGGTCTGCATCAGCATGGACAAAACAGAGAACAGTTACTGCAGGGAGAGGTAGAATTTCATCACCCAAGACCCATCTGCCAAGGCTCAGCCCCCAGCAGTGCCAAAACCAAGAAGGAGAGGAGAGACCTCACCCATCTTGCTGGTACCTTGTTACATCATGCAGAGCAACTGTACAGTTAGGGCTTAGCCTCTGATCACCTTTGACTTATGTCCCAAGCAACTAAAGCTGAGCTCAGGGGACAGTTCTAGAGTCCACACTGCTATTTTCCATGGTCCCTGATCTAGTAAAAAGAGTCACAGTACAAATCATGTAGCTTGAAAGCCTCCTGTCTGAGATCCAAGGTGTTTATCCTTGAGGGTCACACCTAGTCATTCCAGTTTGCTGTGTGCCACTCCATAATAAGATAAGGAAAGACTTTCTTGCAGTCTTTTCCTGCTGCCATGCCCTGCAGTGCTCCCCCACACTGCTGATGCTCTAGCACTCCTGTATGTGATGTCTGTCCCCATCTGCCCTGATCTGCAGTTCACCCGATGCCTCACTCATTGCAGTTATTTTGTTTTCTCTCCCCTTTTTCTGAGACAGGGCCTCACTGTACTCACTATGTAGCTCTGGCTAGCCTGGAACTTGCTATGTAGACCAGGCTGACCTCAAACTCATAGAGATCTACCTGCCTTTGCCTCCCAGGTGCTGGGATTAAAGGCGTGCGCCAGCACATCTGGGTTGTTCTGAGCTCTTCTACATTTGGTCCATAGGCATCTACTGCTAGCCCATCTTCCTTGTGAGTATCATACTCTTTCCTGTGTCCTGTGGTACTTCTGACTTCTCACCTATCTGTCTTGCTGGCCTGGATACACTCTTTCTATTCCATTCCTTTAAGTTCCACTTTTCCCTACTCCCTTTCCAGTTTATTTTGGATTACATTTGGATTATAATACCTTATTCTAGAGAATGAAAATGTTAAAAGAGAATATTATATTTGGATTATAATACCTTATTCTAGAGAATGAAAATGTTAAAAGAAGGATATTGAAGAAAATAGTATTTGTGATGTGTATGTCTTAGATGCAGGCCTTTCCGTCATTTTTCTCTATCTTCGCTTAGCATTGACATGGTGCTTAAGCTATATTGAATGTCTAACTCTAACATTTATTCAAGGGGGAACTGTATGACTGATTGTGTATTTAGGTGCCCACAGAAGTTCCCAAGAAACTGATTAAGCTTTGTTTTTTCTTTTTCTGTGTGTGGATGTGTGTGTGCACATAGAGGCCAGAGGCCGGCATCTTGGTATCTTCCTCAGTCATCCTTCACTATATGTTTTGAGACAGGATCTCTCACTGAACCTGGAGCTCATTGATGTAGTGTGACTATCTGTCCAGCAAACTCCCAGGATCCTCCTGTCTCTACCTCCTCAGTGCTGAGACTAGAAGTGTATGCTACCATATCTTTTTACATGGGTACTGGAGATCAAACCCAGCTCTTCATGCTTTTCCAGAAAGCACCCTACCAACCAAGCCATCTTCTCACTCTCAAGCCTTTTTTTCTGGGTATAAAAGAACTCAACTTTTAAGTATCTCTGCTCAGATGAAAGCTTCTATACTCCAGAAATTTCACTCTGTACCACAGCAGGCAACTAAAAAGTAGTTAAGCTCCAATGTGTTCCCGAGGGAATGGAAAATAATTCATATTAGCAAGCAAGGTGATTTTCTTTGATCCATCTTTCTGTGTGTTTCACTGTCTGGTTTGGAAACATGAAATTTCCCTTATTGCTGCACAACTTCACCTCTCTGTAATGCAATAAGAAAAGCAAATTACAAGAGCTTTAAATAAGGATGAGGAAAACCTAAACAGGACTATGTCTGGCAATAATAAAGGAAATCCTCAGAAACTTTGTACCTGTTGCCCAAGAGAAAGCTACTCTTAAGTTAGACCTATCTGAAATCTACTTTTGGTAGAGAAAATAATCACCATTTCAAAACTAAGCACATTGTCTCTTTAAAAATATACACAAGTGGGAGGTTTTTCCATCTTCTGCTGTCTTCTTCAATTTCCTTCTTCAGGGGTTTAAAATTTTTAAAGAGTGTAGAGATCTTTGGTGTCTTTGGTTAGGTTTGTTCCTAGGTATTTTATTGTTTTTGAGGCTATTGTGAGTGGGAAGGTCTCCTTGAATTCCTTTTTCAGTTGCTTGTTGTTGGTATAAAGAAAGCTACTGATTTTTCTAGGTTAATTTTGTATCCTGCCACTTTACTGAAGCTCTTAATCATTTCTAGGAGTTTTCTGGTGGAGGTTTTAGCATCCCTTAAGTAAACAATCATATCATCAGCAAAAAGGGATAGCTTGACTTCCTCTTTTCCAATTAGTAGTCCTTTGATTTCCTTTTCTTGCCTTATTGCCTTAGCAAGTGTTTCAAGTGCTATATTGAAGAGGAGTGGTGACAGGGGCAGCCACGCCGAGTTCCTACCTTTAAAGGGAATGCTTCTGTCATTTCCCCATTTAAGATGATACTGGTTTCCTTTATATGGCTTTGATTACATTGAGGAATGATCCCTCCAATCCAATTCCCTCTAGGACTTTAAGCATGAAGGGATGCTGGATTTTGTCAAAGGCTTTTTCCATGTCAATTGAGATGATCATGTGGTTTTTGTCTTTCAGTCTATTTATATGCTTGATGATATTTATTGATTTTTGTATGTTGAACCATCCCTGCATCTCTGGTATGAATCCAACTTGGTCAAGATGGATTAATATAGTAAAAATGTCCATTCTACCCAAACTCTCATATAGATTTAATGCAATTCCAATTAAAATCCCCAAGAGTTTCTTCACAAGCTTGGAGATAAAAGTCCTTAATTTCATTTGGAAAAACAAAATACCCCAAATAGTCAAAACAACCCTGAGTGAAAAGAGCAATACGGGGGCGGGGGGGGTGGAATCTGTATACCAGACTTCAAACTATATTACAGGGCTATAGTCATAAAAACAGCTTGGTACTGGCACAAAAACAGACCTGTTGACCAATGGAACAAAACTGAAGATCCAAACTTGAGCACATACAATTTCAGCCACCTCATATTTGACAAGGGGCCCAAGAAGACACAATGGAGCAAAGATAGCATCTTCAGCAAGTGGTGTTGGCAAAACTGGATCACTACTTGTAGAAGAATGAAATTAAATCCCTACCTCTAGCCCTGTACAAAAGTCAACTCCAGGTGGATTAAAGACCTCAATGTGAAACCCCAAACTCTGAAGGCGACAGAAGAAAAAGTTGGTAGCAGCCTACAAGACATAGGAAAAGACTTCCTAAATCTGACAGCAGTTACACAAGAACTAAGGTTGATGATTGACAAATGGGACCTCATTAAACTCAAAAGCTTCTGTACATCAAAAGAAACAATCAAGGAAGTGAAGAGAAATCCCACAGAGTGGGAGGAAACCTTCACCGCAGAAACATCTGACAAAGCATTGATTTCCAGAATATATAAACTACTCAAAAAACAAAGAAGAAAGAAAACAAATGACCCACTCAATAGATGGAGCAAAGACCTGAACAGAGACTTCACAAGTGAGGAATTAGAGATGGCGAGAAACACCTTAAGAAGTGTTCAAACATCACTAATCATTAAGGAATGCAAATCAAAACCACTTTAAGATATCATCTTCACTCCAATAGACTGGTAGGATCAACGAAAAGCAATGATACCAAGTGGCTGGAGAGGTTGTGGGGAAAGGGGAACACCATTACTGCTGGTGGGAATGTTAAACTTGTACAGCCACTATGGAAAGCACTGTGCAGAACCCTTGAAGACTGGACAGAACTTGCCACATTGACCAGCCATACCAACTCCTGGGCATGTACCCAGAAGAACTCATCTTACCTCAGAGATACATGCACAGCCATGTTTATTGCAGGTCTCTTCACAATAGCAAGGAGTGTGAACCATGCAAGTCCCCTGAAACTGATGATGGATGAGAAAATGTGGTACATCTACACAATGGAATTCTATGCAGCAGTAAAGAAAGATGACATCATGAACTTTGCAGGTAAGGTTGGAGCTAGAAGATATCATGCTGAGTGAAGTAACACAGTCCCAGAAAAACAAACGATGAATGGTATCCCTCTCTGTGGATGCTAGCGCCAATTACCTAATTGTATGGCAAACTGAGCAACGTCAATGTGATCTGCAAACAACTGTTGCTCTTATATTGTCAATCCCTTAAAAATAAAATAAAGGTATATATATATATATATATATATATATATAATAATATATATATTTATATGGATATCTTAATATTAACTAGAAAACACCAAGTAAAAAAAGTAAGTAAAATTTTCTTGTTCTTAGAATATGGTACCTTTTGAAACAAATTTCTAACAAGATTTCTAATCTTGGAATTTTAGTCTTTGAAAAACAAAATCAAATTTAGACATAACTAGGATTCCTATAAGTGGAATAAATGTCATTTATTTTATGTTATTTCTGTCTGTTTTTTCATATTTATCTCTGGGATGCATTGAGTGCCTTCTTTAGCTTTGTTTTTATTTGCTTTCTCCTTGAGTCAGTTCCGTTTTTATTTTCTATCTGAGCTAGATTGGACCTGTGTGGATTCTAATTTTAGTAGAAGCTTCTTCTCCCTCCACTCTAAATCATCACAGGAGTCACTTGCTGAATGTCCCTCTTCTGAGCACCAGGGCTTTCTGTGTCATGTCTTTATGGTGTGAGGTAGATTTCCCTTCCAGATGTTCTTCCTATCACTGGTGGGCCACATCTAGTTGCTCTCTCACAAATCACTAACCTCACTTTTGTTTGAGTTGTACCCATCTGTCCAGAGCACTGTTCCTGCCACAGAGAACCTTTTCATTTTAGGTTCCAAAGTCATGGTCCCTCTTCCTTTGACGTCATGAGCTCTTGGACTTACCTCGACCTTAATGCAATAGGCATACAATACTTCCCTCCCTCCCTCCTTCCCTTCTTCTTTCCCCTTCTTCCTTTTACTTTTTTTGTCTTTTTGAGATTGGTTCTTACCGAAGGCTCCAGGATGGCTTTTTATTATTTATTTATTTATTTATTTTTGTATGTGTATGAATGTACTGTCTGCATGCAGGTCTGTGCACCCGTGTCGTGCAATGCCGCGGAGGTCAGAAGAGGGTCTCGGATTCCCCTGGAACTGGAGTTCTCCTGGAATTGGAGTTACAGACGGTTCTTAGCCGCCATGTGGGTGCTGGGGATCGAACCCGGGTCCTCTGCAAGAGCGTCGGTGCTCTTAACCGCTAGGCTATCTCTCCAGCCCCAGGATGGCTTTTAAACATGTGGAAATCCTGCCTCAGCATCCCAAGTGCTTCATAATTTTTTCTCTTCCCTGCTTAATTTACATCTTTGTACCCCATTCCATCTCTTATTACCTAAGCTCAGGCAAACCAAGACACTTATCTTTTTTCCAGGGTTACATTGATTCCCATGCATTTTTTTAATGACTTCTAAAGCAGTTTTTATGACTTATACAAAGCCAGGGCACACAGCAGAGGCAGTGAGGTCCTGGTCATCAACTGTTCCCATTCTCATCCACCCGACACCCACTGCCTTCTCTGTCTCTTTGGTTGTTGGCCCAGATGGGCTTCGTCGCTTTCACTAGCATCTTCAAAAGGCTCAGATTCAGCCAAACTCCCAGGATTGTGCCTTCTTGATTGCACAGTACTTCATATTCCCAGGCTGTGCTGGGAGATGAGAAGTTCAGCATTATAACCGTCTCTCTCTAGACTACTCTTAGGAGCAGGAGACCATTCTGGAAGTTGGTGATGCTCCCTGAAATCCCATCCTTATGGTATAGCATGCTGTTTCCTGCCCTCCGGTATTTGGTGACAGTTGCCAGTCCTCTGTCAGTGGAGCCTTTCTTTTCATCAGGGTCTTGACATTCCCGTCCCATCCTGCACACAGAACCTTCTTAAAGAACTGGCTAAGTCTAAACTCTTAACTGATCTGGCTGACCTTGGCTCTCACACTCTGAGGAAATGATGTCTAGTGAAGCGAGATGAGGGACAGTGGAAGGAGTCGACAGGAAGTCTTCTCTAACCCCATCCTTTTTTTTCTCAGAATTCCCTTGCAGCAAGGCTTTTGAAACTCAAAAACTTCTGCTGTGTATTTTGCTACAGCATCCTCTGGCAAAGAATCGCACAATGCTGAAATGGAGCTAAAAGAAACTTTTTAAAAATTTTTATTTATTTTTGTATGTGTATGAATGTACTGTCTACATGTAGGTTTGTGCACCCGTGTCGTGCAATGCCGCGGAGGTCAGAAGAGTGTCGGATTCCCCTGGAACTGGAGTTAAAGATGGTTCTCAGCTGCCATGTGGGTGCTGGGGATCAAACCTGGTTCCTCTGCAAGAGCGGTCGGCACTCTTAACCAGTAGGCCATCTCTCCAGCCCCTGGAGCTAAAAGAAACTTTAAATAAGAAATGATGCTCATGTTCTAAAGACACATCCCACCCTATTAACACTTATATTGTGTCATGTATTTTTCTCCTTCAAATAGCCTGTGATATTATACTTTTATTAACTCTTTAAATCATGACATAAACCCAAAAGACAAAGACGAAGCAAAAATCCTGATTATCCTGAATTTAAATAGTTGCTAATAGATACAGTAGGATTTAGAATGTAAATTAAATAACAAGAAACATGAGTTGAAATTTATATCTATAGCAGCAGATAGGAATATATCCACTGTCCCGTGGTGACATAGTACAGAGAAGAGAGAGCATCTCACTGCCTGTAAGCCAATTAATCAATTACAGTATTGATGTTAACAGCTTTCATTTATCCAGTGTCTGCCATGTGCCCAGTACAAGACAGTTTTCCCAATCACCTTACAAGGGGCATCATTTTCCCAATTTATTCCTTGCCTGTGTCCCATATCCAACAGTTGGTAAGTAGGAAATGCAGAATTCAAATCAGGTTACAGGTCTTTTGATCTTCAATAGACGCTTCTCTCTGGCCCATCCTATGCAATCAATTTTGCCTCCCTTATTATGGTTCTTAAGGTGTGAAACACTATATGAGGTTTTTGTGTGTGTTTATGGCCATGTGCAAGCATGTGCAGACACACACACACACACACACACACACACACCAAAGCAAATAAAATCTTATTTCCAAGATTTCCCAATGATAAAAAAAATTAGAAGATGCTCAAGCCTCTTATATAAAATGGAATATCTGGGGCTAGAGAGACAGCCCAGTGGTTAAGAGCACTGAGTTTGATTCCTAACATCCACATTGCAGCTAACAACTGTAAAGTCAGTACTCAGTGATCCAATACCCTCTTCTGGCCTCTGTGGGCATTATATGCACTGGCATACTTACACATATGCAGGCAAAACACTCAAATGCATAAAATAAGAATAAATAAGTAAACTTTGTAAATGGCCCAATATTTACATATAGCCTAGGCACAGCCTCTGAGTACACCGAGTCACATATAGATTACTTGTAATACTTAATATAATGGAAGTCCTATGTAAATACTTGTTATACTGTATTGTTTAGGGAATAAACACAAGAAAAATAATCTGCCAGTGATCTATAGTATGTATGTATACATGTGCATATGTATGCATGCATGCATCTGTGTGTGTTGTATGCATGTTTGTACATTTGTGAATGTGTAATGTGCATATGTGTGTATGTCTGTGTGTATGTGTGCTTATGTCTGTGTGCGTGTGTGTATGTGTGTGTGTGTGTATGTGTGTGTGTGTGTGAATGTGTGTGCATGTGTCTGTGTGGGCATGTATGTATGTGTATGCATGCCATATATGTTTGTGTGTTTGATGAATTCCCTTGTTTAGGGAATCAGATGTGGTTTTCTAACCATCACAGAGAAAAATATGAAGAGTATTGTCTTTTCTCAGCTGTTCTTAGCATTTGCTGCTAGTATTTTTCTGTGAAACTTATTAATTCATCTAATCTTTACTACTTCATTTATTAATAAACATAGGATACAACCGCATCGTTTTTCACTTGGAATCTGGGATGTTTATGCCAAATATTGAATTTACCAGGCCATTTAAGCCTGGTGGAGAAAAAGAATGTTTGTATGAGTTACGTGGGAATAAATGTTTGCTTCTGCATTGCCTGGCAAGATGGTGGCAGTATTTTTAACAAATAAGATATGTAATTGTGAGTGTATTTTAAACTGCTTGTTTATATTTTCCCCAGGGGTTTAACTTTCTTAGATGTCTAAAACACTCTGAGTTTGGGGAGAAGGAATACCTTAAATTTTTACAATCAGGCATTGTCCCTGTTTTCCAAGTGAACTCAATATGCCTTCTGTTGAGCATTTGAGATCCCAGAAATAACATGAAGTGTTTTAACAAAATGTGAATGAGCTGCATTTAGAATGGAATATCAGCAATTTGGAAACCCCAAACATTTATATGAGAAAAAGTGATTTAAAAAAAAAAGACACAATTGAGAGGTCAGAGTATGTTGACTCAGTTACAGAAGGTGGCATTCAGCACCTTATACACAGGTACATGTGTAAATATTTTCCGAAGCCTGGACCCATACTATACCTAAATTCACATTGAATTTTGCTGGGAACGCACTTTCCTCTTGTTGGGAGGTGTGTTTGTGAGGGCATCATTACTATGTGCTGCACAGAGGCGGGAGTGTAGCTTTGTGGAGAAGTGCTGACTTAGCAAGTGTGAGGCTCTGTTTCCATCCCCAGCACGGCACAAACAAAAACAAGGAACTTAATGTTTACTAGAAAAACATTTGTTTAAAAAATGCTTGTAAAAGGCATATTTCAGAGCATATCGTCTTTTGCCCTTTCAATTTTCTGTTAATTTTATAGGAAAAAGGTATTTGTGGAGGTGAGACTCACATTGAGTTTGTGTGTGTATGTGTGTGTGTATGTGTGTTGCATATACTTATGTGTGTACATATACTTATGCAGCAACAATCACCTTCAGAGAAGATGGTGTGTCCATGTGTATTTGTTTGCACAAAGTGTGTATACTTGTGCAGCAACAATCACCTTCAAAGAAGATGGTGTGTCCATGTGTATTTGAGGACCAGGTGGACAAGGCCAGTCTGTGCAGTGTGGTAGGAGGAAGATAAAAAGGATGCTCATGATTTAAAAGTTCTCTGAGCTGTCTTCTCACACTCATTCCTAATGAACATCTCTTGCCTTTTTTCCTAGTCTTTCATTTAAATTTTATATCTTCCTTTTTTCTTCCTCCCTCCCTCCCTCCCTCCCTCCCTCCCTCCCTCCCTCCCTCCCTTCCTTCCTTCCTTCCTTCCTTCCTTCCTTCCTTCCTGTAGGAATAGTAATTTTTTTTTAGACAGGTCTCCCAGGAGCTTCAGCTGGACCTGGAACTTGTTATGTAGACCAGGCCAGCCTTAAACTCATAGAGATCTGCCTGGCTCTGCCTCCAGAGTGCTGGGATTAAAAGCATGCACCACCACACTTGGCCTAAGACACTTCTTAGCTGCCATGTAGGTGCTGGGACTCAAACCCAGGTCCTTTGCAAGACCAGTCAGTGCTCTTAACTTCTGAGCCATCTCTCTAGCCCCAGGAATAGTAATTTTCTATCTAGAGTCACATACTCTTGAGAATCTTATGACTAGGCACTGTCTCCTCAGAGAAATTTGAAAGTACTCAGAACTTTAAGTGTTCTGGGGTTCCCAGGAGTTCGTCAGTGGACCCCTGGTTAGAAAGCACATCCAAGATGTCGTTTCCCACTTATTTCTAACAAAACCTTGTCTTATGACACCTTTTCCTGAAAATTTGTCTTATGGCCTCTCTAATATTGATATCATAGATGATTTCATTTTGTGTTGCTATAACTGGGAAAATTCTAAATTGTTCCATATTTACTGGGTGTTCTGATGGCTCTAATTATGGAAATACTTCCAGACAAATGATTTTTACCTTTGTAAAAAATTAATCTTGTCAGGCATGGATGGTGGCACATTCCTTTAATCTCAGCACTTGGGAGGCAGATGCAGGTGGATCTCTGTGAGTTCAAGGCCAGCCTGGTCTACATAGTGAGTTCTAGGACAGCTTGAGCTACAGGGAGACCCTGTTTCAAAAAGACCAAAAAAAAAAAAGTTAATCTTAAGCTTTGAGATCCTTTATCACTCTCTCAGCTTGCTTATAATATAAAACAAGCTTAGTAGGCTTTGGGCTCCTCTTGTAACTGAAACACAATCCTTGACCCAGTATTCTGTGTGTGTGTGTGTGTGTGTGTGTGTGTGTGTGTGTGTGTTGTGAAAATAGCAAGAACTGAAAGTAGAATTATCCCATTTGTGCTGCAAGCAACAGGTGAGATTAAATTGATAACATCTGTGGTTGGGTGTGCTGTCCAAGGTCAGGGTGATGAGTAGGGGTCAGAAAGGGAAAATCCTGCTGGGCGTGGTGGCGCATACCTTTAATCCTAGCACTTGGGAGGCAGAGGCAGGCGGATCTTTGTGAGTTCAAGGCCAGCCTGGTCTACAGAGTGAGTTCCAGGACAGCTGGGGCTACAGGGAGATCCTGTCTCGAAAAGACCAAAAAAAAAAAAAAAAAAAAAAGAAAGGGAAAATCCTGTGATAAGATAAGCTCCACTTTTCTTTCCTCATTTCATGCTGGATGGATGGTTTTAATAAAAAGAGAGCAAGGCCTTTGTTCAAGAGCATGATTCCGGGAGATCTCTGAAAGAACAAGTTCTCAGAACAGTTTGGGTCCAGTCTTGGTTTTAATGGTTGTCAGGTTATCTTTACTCAGGCATCTGTGTAGTGTGCCATTGCACCATTGCATGTGAACAAGAGCAGGCCAGAAACCAGGAGGGTTCTCTACCGAATCTTAACATGCTGAACCAAAGGAACGTGCTATCTCAGGTATGTTGATCAGCTTTCCATTACTGTGGAGACTTCAGTCAGTGGTAACTTGGCTCTGAGTTCATAGCAAGGAAGAGCAAATCTGCTCACCTTAGGGCTCCCAGAAAGCAAGGAAAGAGAAAGGAAGAAATGGGGTCTCACGAACATACCTCTAATGGGGCATTCCTCAAATGAGGCTCTACCTCCCCGAGTTCCACATATCTCAGTAGTGCTATCAGCTGGGCATCAAAGCCTTAAAACATGGGCATTGGGAAGACAGTTAAAATCAAAATCACATTAAATTTTTCTAAAGTCAATAATGCCATTATCTGGATGAGTCCCACCCTTAAGACCTCATCCAACCCTAATTACTTCCAAAAGGACCTACTTCCTAGTATCATTAATTTCGATTAAAGTTTCAACACATAAACTGTGAGAGGACCCTGGAAGATGTTCTGTGTGTCTGCCTAATGAAGTGGCAGAGAGACAAGAGCAGGCAGTCTGTCTGAGGGAAGTGTGTTTCCACAGGATTCTGCGACCTGGTGTCCATTAGACTCTTCTTTCTATCATATGACAGTGGTGCTGGACCAGAGCATGATCAGTAAGCTGGTTTACATCAGGTGAGCATGTTTTGCATAATGTTATCTTGCCTCATTAACATGAGCCTTCTTGAAATCAAAGCACACATTTGCGAGATGGCCTTGCCAATGGATGAGATCTTTGGTGGCAGAGGTGAATAGAGTAAACTGTTTTTTTTTTTTTTTTTAGTAAAGTGATTTTTATATAAATCCTATCTCTGGTTAGATCAGTGGTCTTCAATGTAGAGAAAATGAAACAAAACAAAAATCAAGGGATCTGGGGAGATGGCTCAAGTTGTAAAGTATTTGCTGGGTAAACATCAGGACATATGTCAGGTGCAGGCCCTGCGCTTGTAATACTAGAGCTGTAGGAGGTAGGAACAGACGGAACTTAGGGATCTCTGGAAACCCGGTCTAGTCAGTGAGTTCCAGGTCAGTTAGAGACCCTGTCTCAAGAAATTAGGTGGCAAGTAAGTGGGGAAGGACACTCAACATTGACCTCTGGCTTCGATATGTATGTCCACATGTTTGCACACATACACACAAACACACACACATTCTCATGTTTTTTTATTTTTTTTATTTTTGAGACAAGGTCTCACTATGTAGTCCTTGCTGGCCTAGGACTGGCTACGTAGAACAAGCTGGTCTTCAACTCACAAAAATCTGCCTGCCTCTGCCTTCTGACTGCTGGGATTAAAGGCATGTTGGGATTAAGTGTTCATGTTTCTTAAAGAACCATTTTAGAAACACTGTAATTATTTAAGGATTTTATGTCCATTCCAGTATGAAAAAAATACTGTTTAATAAAGCTAAAAATATTATTGTATGACATTTATAACTCATAATTGTTTATTATAATACAAATAATTTTTTATGTCAGAATACTAACCCTTTCCCCACATCTTTATCCCTAGAACTTGTAAATGTGAGGATGTTTAACTTTGAATGGTAAAAGAGACTTTGAAGAAGATGAGATTAAATTTCAGCACCTTGAAGCAGGGTGACCATGTGGCTCATCCTGAGTTCTGGTGGGCTCAGCCTAACAATCTGAATCTTCATACTCAGAAAACGTTTATAGACCACTGCAGAGACAGCCGTGTGAGGACAAATACAGAACAGAGATGGTGTACCATTGGCTGTGAGGACAGGGAGATCACAGACTTGTAGCTTCCAGAAGCTGAAAGAAAATCAAGCAGGAAAGAGAGAAAGGAAGAAAGAAGTAAAGTGAGAGAAAAAATTTTTCCAGAAGAGTATCCAGGAAGAGCAAGCCTGACTGTGTTAGGAACTTTTCTATTTGTGTTAAAAAGCACCGTGACCAAGGCAACTTATAGAAAAAAGTTTATGGGGCTGGAGAGATAGCCTAACGGTTAAGAGCATGGACTGCTCTTGCAGAGGACCCGGGTTCGAATCCCAGCACCCACATGACAGCTAAGAACCGTCTGTAACTCCAATTCCAGGAGAACTCCAGTTCCAGGGGAATCCGAGACCCTCTTCTGACCTCCGCGGCATTGCACGACACGGGTGCACAAACCTACATGCAGACAGTACACTCATACACATAAAAAAATAAATAAAATTAAAAAAAAGTTTATATTTGGGTTTATGGTTCCTCCGTGATGGTGGGGTAAGCATGGCAAGAGGGGGCTGTAGCTGGACACTGAGTGCTCACATGTTTAAGCCTGGGAAGGAGAGAGAGAGAGAGAGAGAGAGAGAGAGAGAGAGAACAAATAGACGTGGAGCACGCTGGGAACCCTTGAAGTGCCCTGGGTGATGTGCTTTCTCTCAGCAAGGCCAACGCCCTACTAAATATCTGCAAACAGTGCCACAACTAGGGATCAAATATTCAATGCATGAGCTACAGAATACCTTGATTTGATTTTAACCTAGGCAGACATCTATCTTTAACTTAGAATGTCTAAAATCAAAACATTTGTGCTGACAATATGCTAAGATGATAACCCCAAAAGTGTTGATTTTAAATTTTTTTAAAAATATATATTTTGTACAAAATTATCAAATCTAGACCATGTCCCCCACCCTATCCCCCCACCCACCACCAGAGCTCATGCATACTGCCAACATGCTTTTCCCCCTCTTTCTCATCCTTTCTTTTCTTTTCTCGTATTCTCATGATGAAGTTAGACTGTTTGAGCAGAAGTTCACTATTTCAGTCAGTCTTTTGATGCAGTCCTTTTTGTTGCTGTTGTTGTTTGTTTTTCCAATATGCATCCTACTCCCAATGCTTGGACAAAAGCTCAAGGGGCCATGCAACAATAAATCTTACAACTGTACTAGCATCCACAGAGAGGGATACCATTTGTCGTTGGTTTTTCTGGGACTGTGTTACTTCACTCAGCAATGATATCTTCTAGCCCAGCCATTTTCCTGCAAAAGCTCATGATGTCATCTTTTTCACTGCTGCATAGAACTCCATTGTGAAGATGTACCTCATTTTCTCTATTCACTCATCAGTGAGGGGCATTTGGGTTAGTTCCAGCCCTGCTATTTGAAGAAGCTGAAATAAACATGGCCGTGCACTGTATCTACGGTGGTGGGGTGAGTCTTGAGGGTACAGCCTAGGAGAGTGGCAGGGCTGGGTCAGGTGACAAGTTTCATTCCAAGTCTTCCAAGGATTCTCCATAACTGCTTTCCATAGTGGCTATACAAGTTTACATTCCCACAGCAGTGATGAGTGTTCTCCTTTCCCCTACAAACCACTCTCCAGCACTTGGTATCATTTTTTTTTTTTTTTATTATCTTATAGTTTTTGATATCTTAAAGTGGTTTTGATTTGCTTTCCTTATGATTAATGACATTGAACACTCTTAAGGTGTTTTCATCTCAGCCATCTCTATTCCTCACTTGTGAAGTCCGTCGGTAGCTTTTTGCTCCATCATTGAGTGGTCATTTTGGTTTTTTCTTTCTTCTTTGGTTTTTGAGTAATTTACATATGCTGGAAATCAATGCATTGTCAAATGTTTCTGAGGTGAGTTTCCTCCATCTGTTGGATTTCTCTTTCATTTCCTTGAATTGTTTCTTTGGATGTACAGAAACTTTTGAGTAAATGAGGTCGCCATTTGTCCATTGGCGACCTTAATTGTGCAGCTGCTGTCTGATATTTAGGAAGTCTTTTTGCCACGTGCAGCCGTGGGTGTCTATAGAGGTCTGGCTGCCAAGCTTTTTTCTTCTATCACCTTAAGATTTTTGGTTTCACATTGAGGTTCTTTAACTACCATGAGTTGAACTTGTGACAGGCAGCGTAGGTTTAATTCATTCTTCTACCAAGTGGTAATCGAGTTTTGCCCAAAACACTTGCTGAAGATGCTGTTTTTTCTTCTCATTGTGTCTTTGTCTTTTTTGGCCCCTTGTGAAATATGAATGGCTGAAATTTGTATGTGCTCAAGTAATTGGATCTTCGGTTTTTGTTCCAGTGGTCAACAGTCTGTATTTTGTGCCAATACCAGGCGTGTTTTTATGGACTGATAGCCTCTGTAGTAAGTTTTGAGGTCCTGGTATAGAGATCCCCCCTGTGTTGTTTTTTTCTCTTTTATGCTTGTTTTGGCTACTTGGGGTTTTTGTTTTTCCAAATGAATTTAAAACTTTTTTTTCCCAAGCCTCATGAAGAAACTTCTTGGGGATTTTCTAGGATCAGCATTAAATACTATACAAGAGTTGTAGATCTTTTAATTTTTTTTTTCTATATAGTTTTTCCCAATCCATGAGGCCATGGGAGGTTTTTCTTATTTTTTTTTTTGATTGTTTTTTCAATTTCCTTTTTCAGGGTTGTTGAAAATTTTTTGTTGTAGAAGATACTTTGGTGTGCTTGGTTAGGTTTGTTCCGTTAGTATTTTATTGTTTTTTTGAGGGCTATGATAGGTGTAGGAAGGTCCCTTATGAATTCCATTCTCCAGTTGCTAGTTGTTTGGTTATAAAGAAAGGCATATGATGTTTTGTGGTTAATTTTTAGCCTTGCCACTTTGCTGAAGCTGTAATCATTATCTCAGGAATTTTCTGGTGGGGTTTATAAGCATCCCGTAAGTAACAATCATATCATCACAATCATATCGATCCAAATAGGGATAGCTTGAACTTCCTCCTCTTTTCCAATTAGTAACTCCTTTAACTTCCTTTTCATGCCTTATTGACATAGCAAGTATTTCAAGCAAGCATATATGGAGAGAAGGAGTTGTAAGCAGGGGCATTTTTGGTCAACTTCCTCCTACCTTTAAAGGGAAATTTTCGTCGGTTTCCTCCTCATCCCCATTTAGGATGATATTGGCTGTGGGTTTCCTGTATATGGCTTTGATTACATTGAGGAATGATCCCTCCAATCCAATTCCTTCTAGGACTTTAAGCATGAAGGGATGCTGGATTTTGTCAAAGGCTTTTTCAGCATCAATTGAGATGATGGTGTGGTTTTTGTCTTTGATTCCGTTTATGTGTTTGATGATGTTTATTGATTTTCGTATGTTGAACCATCCCTGCATCTCTAGTATGAATCCAACTTGGTCATGATGGATGATCTTCTTGATGTGGGTCTGTATGTGATTTGCCAGTATCCTGTTTAGAATTTTGACAACTGTGTTCATGAGGGAGATGGGTCTATAATTCTCCTTTTTAGTTGGATCTTTGCCTGGTTTTGGTAATAGAGTGATGCTGGCTTCATAGAAGGAATATGGGAGAATTCCCTCTGTTTGTATCCTTCTGTGCTGATTTTTTTGTAGCTGAAATAAAAAATAAATATGTTTCTGTTGTTAAAAGCATAAAATGAGCCTGGCATGGTGGCCCACGCCTTTAATCCTAGCACTCAGGAGGCAGAGACAGGTGGATCTTTGGAGTTCAAGGCCAGCCTGGTCTACAGAGTGAGTTCCAGGACAGCTGAGGTTACAGGGAGACACTGTCTCAAAAAGACCAAAAAAAAAAAGAGCATAAAATGATAAAATATATTATTAATATTAATACACAAATTTTAAAAAATTGAAAATAATTTATGCTTTTTTTAGATGGTGCTGGTAGAGGAGAGATGGGCAGGTTGTTTGGGAGGTTGTAATGGTGAGTTTTGTCAACTTGAGACAATCTAGACTTCCCTAGGAAGAAAGTCTCAGTTGAGGACTGTCTATCAGGTTGGCCTGTGCACACATCTATAAGGGATTATCTTGATTACATTAATTGAGATGGGAAGCCCCATCCACTGTGGGCGGCATCATTCCCCAGGCAGAAGATCCTGAACTCTTTATGGATGGAGAAAACAGAGGCCAGAGAGATGGCTCAGTGGTTAAGAGCACTGGCTGCTCTTGCAGAGGACCCACGTTCAAATCTCAACACCCACATGTCACCTCTAACAGCCTTCCATAACTCCAGTCCCAGGGGATTTGATACCCTTTTCTGACCTCTGCAGGCATTGGACAACACAGGTGTACTTACACATACACAGGCAATATGCTCATGTACATAAAATAAAAGAATGGGGAAAGTAAATGAGCCATAGACATGCATACTGAATTCAGGGATCTCTGCTCTTGACTGTGCATGTATTGTGATTAGCTCCTTCAAGTTCCTGATGCTTTGACTTCCCTGAATTGATTAAATGCCACCTGGAATTGTGAGCTACATAAAGTTTCTCCCACAGTTGCTCTTGTCCAAGTATTTTATCATAGCAATGGGTATAAGAAATAAAACATGGAAAGAAGATATAGTGTCATCTAAATATGAAAATTTCCTAGGAAACATTATTTTATACTGACTAAAATTAATAAATAATAAAGATGCAGATGCTAGATACTAATGGATTCTCCAGTGGTCTTTGACTCTTAGAGTAAGAAATTTTGTGATATATATATATATATATATTATTATTTATTTTTTTTTTTTTTTTGAGACAAGGCCTCCCTATAGCTCCAGCTGGCTTGGAACTCATTATGTAAAGCAGGCTAGCTTTGAACTCAGAAATCCTACCTGCCTCTGCCTCCTGAGTGCTGGCATTAAAGGCATGCACCACCATGTCTGGCAATATTTAAATATTTTAAAAGGCAGAGATAAGAGAATCCATGGATTCTTTTCATCGGTGCCTTTGTAAGTAAGTTTATACATTTTTGAAGTTGTTGCTTCTAGATTGTCAGGCTTATTTTGGGAAACAGCCATCTTTCCCTGAATGCCACTTCTATTGGTTAACCTCATCTTCTGCACTCAAATTGTTCACAGTAGCTGATATAGCACATGATTTTATTCAATAATGTGTTCTGTAATCATCAGAAGATATTTCTTGTGTAATTTAGAGTTTTCTTGGTAATGATTAAAATAGAAAGTTTATTTTCAGTGATATTCTTCCATGTAAAAAACATGTAGTTTTTCTTTTCTTTTGGAATATTTTGAATTGTAACTATGTTATGTCCTGGGATATTCCATTTGAACCACGGGGGAAAATATTCTGCTCATTCAGACAATACTACTGCCTTTTCTCTGTCTAAATTTATCGATCAATTGATTATAAATATGTATGTGTATACCATCTACTTTTATTTGTCTATTTATCTGATAGTTAATAAGTCCAGAAAGGATCTCAAGAGGTCACCTCTTTCTTCAAGAAGACTGTGTCTAAAGCATTTTGAACAGGTAACTGCATATGTTAGGGATGGAAATCGAACTTTTCCCCCTAAGGGAGCCTTAAATACATTTCAGTCAGGCCATTTGCATGAGTCATTTACATTGATTTCCATGAACCAGTCCTAGGTCTCCATACAACTCTTAACTTAAAACCCTTTTCCCTCTTTTTCTCTTTCTCTTATATATTATTCATTCAATTCATATTGAGTATCTACTCAGGGGATGGGTCTATGCAAGGTATTATGAGAATCTCAGAGAAATAAAGTGCACGGTCCTACCCCAAAGAAATTATGATCTTCAGAGAAGCCCTGGTGTGAACCTAAGGATAGGTTAAATCACTACCCAAGAAGTGTTTACAAGACTCTGTGATGAAGAGTTAATGAAGGATAATAATCCATAATTGTGAGCTATCCTGATGGCAGAACAGAAGAGGCAGCTGTCAAGTACCTTCTGTACATCAGGCTCCTTGCCTGTATTACCTTTTAAAATTCTCAATGAACTTTTGGGGCTGGAGAGATGGCCTAGCGGTTAAGAGTGCTGACCGCTCTTGCAGAGGAGAACCTGGGTTCGATCCCCAGCACCCACATGGCGGCTAAGAACCGTCTGTAACTCCAATTCCAGGAGAACTCCAGTTCCAGGGGAATCCGAGACCCTCTTCTGACCTCCGTGGCATTGCACGACACCGGTGCGCAGACCTACACGCAAACAGTACATTCATACACATAAATAAATAAAATAAAATAAAATAAAAATTCTCAATGAACTTTTGAAAGGGATCTTTTTATCTTCACTTAGATAATTATAAAATCAATACCTGCTGAGGGAACGTTGAGTGGAACAATGAAGACCCTGCCAGTTCCTGACTTTGTAACTGCTGTGTCCTGTAATTCAGAGATGCTTTCCCTCCAAGCTCACCTGGAATGTTCTGGAGCCCTTATAGTAGCTTGTTCACTTTAGACGCTCTGGGAATTCCTGGGTTCTGGGAAAGGCAGAACCACTCTGGATGCTTTTTATTGCCCTGAGAACCACACAGAATTTCCTTCAATATTGTGTGGATTCAAGAATCTTAGCTTTAATTTCTAAATATCATCCGTGTATTGACAAAGACTCTCTCTGACCAAAGTTTAGCTAGGCTTCCTTGAAGCTCTCATCTTAACTAGAACTCAATCTTGGCCTATGAAGCCAGTTTCAGCAAATAATCTTGCCAAATTAACTTATATTCAAGGTTGAATTTTCTCTCTTTTTTTTCTCTAGTCTTAGAAAATAATCTTTGTTGTTTTCAAACAAATGTCCTATACAAATTCTTCTTGAGTATTTTATTGTTCATTTTTCCTTCTCTTTCCTTCCTTCCTTCCTACTTCCTTCCTTCCTACTTCCTTCCTTCCTTCCTTTCTTTCTTCCTTCCTTCCTTCCTTCCTTCCTTCCTTCCTTCCTCCCCCTCTTCCTCCCTCCCTCTCTTCCTCCCTTCTCCCTCCTTCTCTCTTTTTTCTTTTCTTCGATCTTTTTCCTTGTTAGTCTTTCTTTCTTTCTTTCTTTCTTTCTTTCTTTCTTTCTTTCTTTCTTTCTTTCTCTCTCTCTCTTTCTCTCTCTCTCCCTCCCTCCCTCCCTCCCTTTTTTCTTTCTTTCTTTCTTTCTTTCTTTCTTTCTTTCTTTCTTTCTTTCTTTCTTTCTTTCTTTCTTTCTTTCTTTCTTTTTCTTGAGACAGGTTATCATGTATCCCAGTGTGACCTTGAACTCTTATGTAACTGAGGATAGTCTTGAACTGACCCCCCATCTCTAATTCCCCAGTGCTGGGATTACAGATGTGCACCATCACACCTGGTTTAGGGGATACTGCGGATCAAACATAGAACCTCATGCATACCAGGCAGACACTTTACCAACTGAGCTACATCCCGTACCTTCAATTTGTTGGAAACAAATTATATTTCTACACTGATTTTCCTAGTCAGTTATTTGAGCTCATTCCTATGGTATATTCCTGTACTGTGGCATTTGTTACACTAAAATTTCACAAGGTACATTAAAATTTTCACTTAATTAGTAATACTTAATGTTTGGTTGCCTAATAGATATGTTTCAACCAAAGGATGTGTGCTCCAAAATGTTTAATGTAACAGAGGTGCCAAATATATTCTGTCCTATATTAGTCTATAAGCTTATATTACGTTCTCAGATAGTCTACTTTGCAAACACAAGCTGATACTTTGGTACTTTGCCCCTACTTTTTTTTTTTTTTTATATCTAAAGTACAAGGATTAGAGTAGAAAGTATAAAACCCAGAAGGTCTCTTAGCTCATAACTGCAAAATTGGGATCAAGAGAATTTCAGCTAACTATTCCTATATCCTCCCCAATGGAGGTGTCAAAGAGATTTGAAGTTTTATTGGCCTGGCAATGAAAAAGGTTGGTTATGGTTACATGATAATCTTCATTGTCAATTTAATTGGATTTAGAATCACCTAGGAAGGGGTTTCCAGAGAGATTTAACAGCAGAGGGAAGAGCCACAGTGAATATGGTTGGTACCACTCCGTGAGCTGGAATCTCACATTGAATTAATGAGGAAAAAGCTGAGTCCCAGCATTCTCCTTTCTGCTTCCTGATCCACCTACATGTGAATGAGCAGCCTCTGGCTCCAGCCGCCACAGCTGCAAAGTACTTCTGCCATCCTGGTCATGAGGGATCCAGCCCTCAAACCAACACACACCTTCCACACCTAAGTTGTTTCTTGTCAGGAATTTCATCACAGCCATGAGAAAAAGCAACTTATATAGTTATTGTATGACTTCTGGAGATGTTTCAATCTTTGAGTAAACAGATGCATTTATTATTTTTCATCTCTATGAGAAAAATACACAAGAGGAATAATTTGAAAGAAAAGATTTTTTTTGGTGTAGGCCTGAGGCTAGATGGAACATTATGGTGGGAAACACTTGGTGGAGCAAAGCTGCTTACCTTACAGTCTCCAGGGAGCAGAATGGGACAAGATGTATATCCTTTAAAACATGCTCTCAATGACCCACTTCCCCTAAACAGTCCCTATCTCCTATTATCCCACCATCAATGAACTGGATTAATCTACAGATTATCTACCCTTTAATAGCACCAAGAATTGGGGCTAAACCTTATATGTAGGCCATTTTACATCTGAAATGTGATATCAGGTAAAGTCTGTTCAGGTATTGTTATAATCATTATTTTTGGAAAGGAAGACTGTTAGAAATCAAACCTGTAAAGAATACTTCAAATTAGTGCAGATGAAAAATCTGTGTGATATGATTGAACCATGTGTATAGTAATGGCCAAACTGAGAATAGACCAAGAAGATGAAGTCAGAATAATTTGTTCCTTGCTAACTTCATTTCAACTCTTGGACAAAAAGCAGCCTTTATTTGAAATTTCCCAGAAGAGATATCAACTCAAGGCTCCTCTCCTTCCCTCCCTCCCTCCCTCCTTCCCTCCCTCCCTCTCTCCTTCCTTCCCTCCCTCCCTCCCTCCCTTCCTTCCTTCCTTCCTTCCTTCCTTCCTTCCTTCCTCCCTTCTTTCCTCCCTTCCTTCCTCCCTTCTTTCCTTCCT